>VDFB02199920.1:0-23016 GCA_007258455.2 Sequoia sempervirens
TCCTCTCTATAGGGCTTTGCGTTGGAGCTTGATTACCTCGCGAAGAAAAAAGCTTGACTTTGCTGGTGTGAATATTTGAAGGTAGATAGAGTGTTCTATGGGTCCCTCTAGAGGTAGTGATGTCTTTGTCGAATCTCATAGTAAATGAGGTATTTGAAAATGAAGTGTTCCTCATTCTCCTCCTCTTGGAGGGAGCAAAGATAGTAGATCTGATCTTCACGGAGGATGTGGTGATCAAGTTCAACTTGTAATTAGTGAGAGCACACTCTCAACTGGCCAAGCGGAAGCCTCAAGTTGAGTGAGAAGTGGTGTTGGAGATGATGAGTGTAATGTCCCTTCTCAAAACCGGATCTTTCCAAAGGACCGCTGGCCTTTTCGATGACCAAGGCTAGTCTAAGGTAAAATTAGGGTTTCATTTTGAAGGAGGTCGTTGCTCGGAGTGGGTGGATTCAATGGCAGATTCTTTCTGGGTTTTCAAAGAGCTTCGCAATGGTATGTTCTTCTCGGCATTCTAAGCATCTTCGGGAATTTACTATTTTTAGTAAATTCTATTTTTGGCAGTTTTACAGTTGGGTTCAGCATGGTTGACTTCCTACTTCAGTTTGGTCAGTTGGCTTGCTCATTTATGGCTTCGGGGCACCATTGGAGAGATAAGTCGAGCTATTTAATTAAAGTCACATTTTAATATTATATTTTAACATTGACCCCCTTGGTCTAGCCTATTGACTTCATGTTGTTTTGAAAAGTGGTCTTTTGAGGGTGGCGCCTTCATTAAAGATTATTTTATAATTTATCAAAGTCAAAATCAAGCCTTAAGTTGGACGCATTTATTAAAGGGTTGAATTTATTTAAAATTGTCAAGATTAAGCTATGAAGAAAAGGGACGCCATCTTTTGAAAAGGATTAGGGTTTTGACTTGAAGAGAAGTTTAGGGTTTCAAGAAGTCAACAGGAAATTATAAAAGGAAGACTTGGATCCTCAATTCATCATCTTTGGTCTATGCTATTGTTATGCTGCCGAAATGGTTGCTGGATTGCTTCGAGGAATGAATGCCTCCTAGCCTTGGCTCGACTTCGTGCTTGAGAGATAGCACCTAGTGGAGAAGTTTGCTTATTTCTGAGTGAGTTTGTAGTGAGGTTTGCATTGTAGTGTTGTTTTGCCATTAGAAGTTCAGTTTATTGCATTTTATGTCATTTTTTGGAGTTGCTGATAACAGGGCTGAATTTGTAGTTTCACTCATAAATCAGAAAACAAAAATAATCTCATTCTGGGTATTGTGTCATTGCATCTCATTGGTAAGGGCGCCCCTTCATGAATATTTGCAGATTTTAATACGAAGCTTATGATTTTATAATGCAAATCCATCATTCCTTGAAGGCCGTACTTTCTGGAGTGCCTTGGGATTCGTGTCAGTAATTAATAACCATTTTTAGATGCCATTTCTTATTACTAAGTTAGTCGCCATCATTTTGAGGGTCTATTGCATCAGATTTGAGATCATTTGGGTGAGAAATGAGAGAGTTATGAGCATATTGCTAGGGATCTGTGTTGCTGGTTATTTATTTAAAGTGCAGGTCTGTCATAACCAGATTTAAGAAATCTGCATTTTCTTCCTTGGATCGGAGTTAAGAAATCATTAAAGGCTTTGTAAAAGATTCCATGTTGTTGCAGCTATTTGAAGAACTCTAATACTTGATCTTGCAGGCATTTGCATATTCATTGTAAGCTGAACAGTAGTACTGTCAGCATTTTATAATCTTGCTTTATCAATTTGTAATGCTCAACTCTACTTTCAGTATTTGCTATTGTATTTCCTTTATCTCCGCCCTATGGTAGCTACTTTCCCACTCCGAGTCAGAAAGCACATTCTAGGTGTTGAGTTACTTTCAACATTCTAGTTTATTTCCTTTAATCGCATTGTAATTCCTAGCATCTCCGTCATATGGTAGCTCCCATTCCGTCTCGGTCTGGAAAGCACATTCTTGACGTCGAGTTATTTCAGTTTATTAGTGATAGGGATCCTCTAATCATATGGTCGTCCTTCAAGGGCACATTCTTGATTAGAGTTGCTTCAGCATCGTTTTGGTTTAGATCTAACCTTAACAGGTGCGTTTGTTTGTAAACTGTTATTTGAAGATTTGAAAAAATTGGCTTTAATATTTTCTCAATGAGGCTGATGAATGATACCATCCAACATTTGTAAGAATTAGTAGTGGAAAAATCTAGCTTGGGGTTGAGTGGCTCAAGGGGTGAGACTCAAGTGGTTTAGGTATATTGTTTGCAGATGTTCTCTCTAGTAGTTCTAGTGATGACATCCTTAATGGGTTACAGTTGGGGGAAGGGCATCTAGGGAGTACTTGAAAGTGGGTAGCTTATTTATAGAGATGCCAATAGAAAGAAGTAATCTAGTCTCCAAGTACCAACAGTGTTGGCCTATGGTGGGAACAAGTGAAGCAATCCTCCCAAAAGAGCAAATTGTTAAATATGGATATCTCCAACAACTAGAAGTTGAGGCCCCCATGGATTTGAATTTGTGGATGCAAAAAATAAGCTTGAAGATGGTCTCAACGTGTAGTGGTTTGGGTGACAAATCAGCTTAGACGATGCACCATGGAATTATCTTCTTGCAATAGATCATGAGTTGTAACATGAGATTCTAGAACCTCTCAATGCGGGCCCAACCAATGACCCCCAAGATAGGTCCTCAAACTTCCAAACCATATAAAACTATAGCCTTGATGATTGTATCAAAAAGGCACAACTTGGAGGGGATATCTTGGAAGATGATCTAAAACATTCATGTCTCAAGATAAAGAAGCATACCCCTTGCAAAGGTACAAGTGAAAGGTAGACTTCATGCTAAAGATGGACCAAAAAATTGGACCTTCAAGCATGTGTAAGCTGATGTAATCTCTAGAAGTTTCCTTTTGTAGAAAAACTTGAATTTGGAGAGATAGTGCTTGGAGAGATTGAAAATTAAGACCTTAGTTTTACTAAGTTTGACCACAAGTTGTCAAAGTTCACAAAAATGAGCAAGGGTGTCAAGTTGTCAATGTAAGCCCTTGGCAAAGTGAGAGGACATGAGTGGAAAAAATGACAACTATAACTGCCTTATGTAAATTATAACCATCATCTAAATGGGTATGTTGTTGAATAAATTCCTCTAAATCATCAATGGAAATGCTTGGTAGGGTGTGATGTCCCCACTCTAGTCAACATCACCTAATGCAAAGCAGTGTTGGCCTCTTTCTTGGACCCTTGTATTAACCGATTGGTTAGAGTGGTCAACGCACCTTCTGGAGAGTTCGGTCGATTTCATTTTCTGACATCATGGATTGGCTCATTGCAGGCTTTGGCAGTACAGGAGTTTGTTTGCTTCTGACGGCACTGAATTCTGTGGAGAATTGAGGGAGATAGGCTTACTTAAGTGATTTAAGTTATATTTTAACTTAAAGTCTTTTTATAAAGTCAAATTGACTTTATAATTTTTATATCACTTAAATAAGTCTAAAGTGTGTTTTAAAGTATTTCATTTAATCACTTAAAGGAGGCGCCAAAAATCAAAGTTAGAACTATGGAAAGTAACTTGAGTTTATTTCCAAAAATTTAAATGATCTAAAACCCTAAAATGTACGGCCTCCTTGAGTTTTCACCTCCTTTGCTATATAAGGGTTGAGGGCAATGAGAAACTCATCTATTTTGAATATTTCAACTTTGCCTTGGAGGTTTTCCCTTTGCTTTCATCCTGTGATCAGGTTTGCAGCAATCCACCATTGGAGAACGAAATCTCTTCAGTGTGAGCACTTGTGAGGCTATGAGAGATCAGCTGAATTGGTGCAAATTGAGAGAGCTTCATTCAGAAGTTCTGCAGTGCTTTAACAGAGTTTTGTAAGTGTTCTTCATCAGAAACAGAGGGTTTGAATGGATGGTGTTCTTCCTTCTTCATGGCAGGCATCATAGCTACTTGGGCGCACCTTCTAAGATGTTTTCTGGTCCTTTTGCTTGAGGGGCGTTGGATTTTGAGCTAGGGCGCACTTGCTGGTTGAAGAAACGCCTATCTTCTTGTGGGTTTCTCTTCACTATCTTCAGCACTTGGCATCCCCTCTTCTTTTGCTCTAGTTTCACAGTTGGATTCAGACTTTGTATCATCCTATTTTGAATATTGTCAAATTTTCATGTATAGACTGGCAAACTGGCTTCTTTTCTTAATTAAATAAACTGGAGGCTTACGGGTATGTTTATATGTTTTAAATCCATTGTTGATGCTATTAAACACCTTCTGCAATTTTAGTTTGATTAGATTTGCTCAAGTTTACATTCTGTGAGCTTTTATATGATGTGCACCTTCTCTTCTATCTACAAAATTTCTCTAAAAAACAAAAAAACACAAATAGACTTAAGAAAAAGACAGGGGTTTGAGCAGTGAGCTAGCAAGGCTAATCACAGTGGTATCAGAGCTCTGATCCTGCCAGCTTGTGGGATTTGAAAAAATTTATGAAGTCACACCAGGAGGGTTTTGACAAGTTCTACTCTCGTGGGGGCCCTAGAAATAAAAGAGGTGATCATAATCCTTTTCCACCATTTCCATTTGACGAACAGGAGGAGGAAATAGACTTGGATAATATGGCTAATAGGGAAGGAGAAAGTTCTCACATGAACAAAGAGGATATAGAAGCTAGAGATGTGTTAAGAGGTATGGTTGCAGGTCAAGAACAGGTAGCGAATATTCTCCAGCAACTCAGCACAAATGTAGAGAACTTAACACTTCAGAGAGGCCAGCATCCAGGGCATGATCATGAGGGCAGTATCCATGGCGCACCTCATAGACCTATTGTTCCAGCTCGCACTTTTAATAGAGCAACATGTCCTACCTTCACCAAGAATGATACTGAGGATGAGGAGGAGGTTGAACAGGGTGGTGAGATTAACTTTGCAGATAACATCATGGTTATGCATGATGAATGGGATGCATTGCCACCTAGAGTTAAGGAGCACCTTAACTTTGATAGATTCATGAGCCAGAGGAGAGAACATAACAGGAATAGGAATGACAGGAGGCCTTGGTACAAGCACAGTGATCTTAGACAGGCTACCAATAAACTCACCTTGGCGAACTATGATGGCAGTGGTAGAGTTACAACACGTGCTTGGATCAGCAAGTTAGATACATTCTTGACTCTACGTCCCATGCCCGAGGAAGATGCTATTCGATTTGCAACACTTCACCTTGATGGCCTAGCTCATGATTGGTGGATTCATGGCATGGCTACTCTTCACCATGATCAGATTACTTCATACCAGGAGTTCACAGATAGACTGGTAGAGAGGTTTGACAAACGTGATCCCGAGCTATTTTTCAGAGACCTAGCACAGCTGAAACAGCTAGGTAGTTTGGAGTCATATATTGGGGAGTTTCAGAGATTGTCAGTTATGGTTACAGACATTTCTGAGAGGAGGCTGATCATACTCTTCATTGAAGGACTTTTCGAGCCTATGAAAGGATGGATCAAGGCATTTGATCCCCCTACATTACAGGAAACCATGAGGAAAGCTCGCAGCATGGAGCTCACTACTCCTCGAAAGCAATTTGGCACCAAACCTTCTACTTCTTACAATGAACATAAATCTGATCCGAAAAAAGCTGATAATGCTGATCATAAGAAGAAATATACAGCACCTTTGGATCGAGAAACCATGAATGATCTTCGTAGAAGGAAACTTTGTTTTTACTGCAAGGGCCCTTATGACCCTAATCATGATTGCCCCCTCAAACCTAAAGGGCAAAACAGGAACATGGAGTGGTTTTATGAGGGAGAAGAAGTGACTGATTTTTCTTGATCAGCAAGCTCCAATTTATGATACAGATGGAGAAGAATCAGAAGATGAGGCTGAAATTGTAGTAGAAACTGAGTTAAAGGAGGCTCATTTATCCAGCATGCAGAGAGAGGGATCTTTTAGACTCCGTGGGGTCTTGGCTGGTCAAAGAGTCATATCTCTTTTAGATACAGGTGCAACTCACAATTTTATTGACTCACGTTTAGTGGAGAAAAGAGGAATTCAAACTCAGCAGTTTGAAGGCATTCGAGTCAAGGTTGCTGATGGATACACTCTCACCTGCGAGAGGATGATTCCAGACTTGCCTTTGAAACTCAATAACTATGAGTTTAAGGCAGATTTTTATGTTGTGAACATGGGAGGAACTGATATAGTTCTCGGCATGAAGTGGCTTCATGCTATAGGAGAGTTCACACTTAATTTGAACGACATGGAGATGAAATTTAAAGTTGATGGCACAAACCATGTTCTAAAAGCCATCAAGGACAGCAATGTGAAAGAAATTTCACTCAAAAGAATGGAACGTTTGGTTCGACATGACATGGTAGATTGGGTAGCTGAATGCAAGTTAATGCCTTCACAGTTGGATCAGCAAGCTTCTTCTTACCATCCAGATGTACAGGAACTCAGAACCAAACATACCAAGGTTTTCAGTGCAATCCCACCAGGTAGACCTCCTGATAGAGGTATTGAGCATATCATAGAGCTGGAAGAGGGCACGAAACCTATAATGATCACTCCTTACCGGCACCCCAAACGCTTGAAAGATGAAATTGAGAAAACCATCAAAGAACTTTTGGCTATGGGGCACATTAGGCCGAGTAAGTCACCCTTTGCTTCATCAGTTGTTTTGGTGAAGAAAAAGGATGGTACACTCAGAATGTGTATTGATTATAGAATGCTTAATAGGAGAACTATAAAGAACAAATATCCTATTCCTTGGATTGATGAGTTGATAGATGAGCTTCATGGAGCTTGCTACTTCTCAAAGATTGATTTAAGGACAGGTTATCATCAGATCAGAGTCCGAGAGGAGGACATAAAGAAAACCGCATTCAAATGTCACTGTGGACACTTTGATTTCTTGGTTATGCCTTTCGGTTTAACCAATGCTCTAGCCACATTTCAGTCCACTATGAACAGGGTTTTCCATCCTCAACTGAGGAAACATGTGTTGGTGTTCTTCGATGACATTCTAGTTTACAGCAGATCATGGGAAGAACACATGGTTCACCTAGATGAGGTTTTGAGCATACTTGACAGGGAGTCCTTGTACGCCAAGGAGTCCAAGTGTGCGTTGGGCATGGCCGAGCTTTTGTATTTGGGTCACATTATCAGCAGTGAGGGAGTTAGCATGGATCCAGAGAAGGTTCGAGCTATCATTGATTGGCCTACACCTGAGACATTGACACAGCTCAGGGGATTTGTAGGATTATGTGCCTTCTATCGTCGGTTCGTTAGTGGATTCTCGCGGCATGCTGCGCCACTAACTGATTTGACTAAGAAGGGTGCATTTGTGTGGACACCATTAGCACAGGCGTGCTTTGAGAAGTTCAAACTTCTCATGACTTCATGTCCAGTGTTGGCTTTGCCGGATTTCACCAAACCCTTTGAGTTACATTGTGATGCCAGTGGTGAGGGAATTGGTGCAGTCATTATGCAGGATCGTCATCCTATAGCTTTCGAGAGCAGGAAGCTGAGAGGTCCTAAGAGGAGCTTTAGCATCTATGACAAGGAGATGTTGGCCATCATGCATGCCATGGCCAAGTTCAGGCAATACTTGATTGGTAGTAAATTCTGTGTTAAAACCGATCATAATAGTCTGAAACACTTCCTTGGACAGCGGGATTTAAATGAAAGACAACAGAAATGGGTCAGCAAACTTCAGTCCTATGATTTTGACATCTCCTATGTCAAGGGTACTCAGAATGTAGTTGCTGATGCATTATCTCGCCGTCCTCACTTGAGCTCCATTACACAGATTTCAGAGGACTGGAGAC
Source organism: Sequoia sempervirens (assembly GCA_007258455.2). NCBI lineage: Eukaryota > Viridiplantae > Streptophyta > Pinopsida > Cupressales > Cupressaceae > Sequoia > Sequoia sempervirens. The sequence goes on from VDFB02199920.1 coordinate 7,836, forward strand.
ATATGATTGTAGTTGAGTATGCTAAGAACCCGTGGGCTTCTAGCATAGTGGATGGAACAGTACAAGATGCCAGATACTCACTTGTAGATGATCTTATCATTTACAAAGGGAGGATATTTCTAGTTCTAGATTCAGAGATGAGGAACCAAGTTTTGAGATCATTTCATGATGCACCTATGGCAGGACATCCCGGGTACTTTAAGACCTATAGGCAGGTACGGGAAAGATTCTCTTGGAAGGGTCTCAAATCCTTTGTTCTCCAGTATGTCAGGGAATGCCTTGTTTGTCAGCAGAACAAGCAAGAACACACATACCCTGCAGGATTACTCCAGCCGCTTCCTATCCCTGAGAGGAAGTGGGAATGCTTGTCTATGGACTTCATTACGGGCTTGCCGAAAGCTCAAGGGAAAGACAACATTTTTGTGGTGGTAGATCGATTGACGAAGTATGCTCATTTCTTCTCAATCACTACTACGCACACAGCTACTCAGGTGGCGGATTTGTTCTTTCGTGAGGTATTCAGGTTGCATGGTTTGCCTCGGAGTATAGTCAGTGATAGGGACAGCAGGTTTATGAGTAACTTCTGGCAGGAGTTATTCAAGCTTTGCGGGACAGAACTCACTCCGAGTACCAGCTACCACCCCCAGACAGATGGGCAGACTGAGATAGTCAACAAATGGGTGGAGGGATACTTGCGGAATTACAGTTCAGGGCAGCAGAAGGCATGGGTGAGATGGTTATACCTTTGTGAGTATTGCTACAATACCACTCATCACATGAGCATTCAGATGACCCCCTACCGAGCATTATATGGATATGATGCTCCGAGTTTTCTAGACTTGTTACTGAGTGACAGTAGAGTACCTAGTGCTGGTGATCTATTACAGGAGAACCAGGATATTATGAGGACACTCAGAGAGAATATACAGAAAGCTCAGAATCAGCAAAAGCAATATGCTGATCAGAGGCGAGTGGAGCGATCTTTCGAGATCGATGATTTGGTGTATTTGATGCTCCAGCCTTATAGGCAGTCCACCCTTCGTAAGAAGGGCGCAGAGAAACTTAAGCCACGATACTATGGACCATTCAGAGTTGTCAGACGGGTCGGTGAAGTGGCTTATGAGCTAGATCTTCCGATGGACAGCAAGGTTCACAATGTGTTCCATGTTTCACGCCTCAAAAAGGCATTGGGACCACAGTGACTCCTATTCATTTACCACCCCTGGATGATGAGGGGAAGTTGATATTGATTCCTGAGGCCATTCTGGATTCCAGAGAGCGTCATCTTCGGAGGCGGGTTATTAGGGAATACTTGGTAAAGTGGAAAGATCTACCAGCAGAGGATGCAACTTGGGAGGGTGACAATGTTTTACAGCATCCAGCTTTGAGTTTGCTTGCGGACAAGCAAATTCAGGGAGGGCGGACTGTGATGTCCCCACTCTAGTCAGTCACCTGATGCAGTGTGTTAGCCCTTTTCTTGGACCCTTGTGGGCTAACTGGATTGGTTAGAGGGTCAGCGGTACCTTCTGGAGAGTTCGGTCGATTTCATTTTCTGAGATCATGGATTGGCTCATTGCAGGCTTTGGCAGTACAGGAGTTTGTTTGCTTCTGACGGCACTGAATTCTGTGGAGAATTGAGGGAGATAGGCTTACTTAAGTGATTTAAGTTATATTTTAACTTAAAGTCTTTTTATAAAGTCAAATTGACTTTATAATTTTTATATCACTTAAATAAGTCTAAAGTGAGTGTTTTAAAAGTATTTCATTTAATCACTTAAAGGAGGCGCCAAAAATCAAAGTTAGAACTATGGAAAGTAACTTGAGTTTATTTCCAAAAATTTAAATGATCTAAAACCCTAAAATGTACGGCCTCCTTGAGTTTTCACCTCCTTTGCTATATAAGGGTTGAGGGCAATGAGAAACTCATCTATTTTGAATATTTCAACTTTGCCTTGGAGGTTTTCCCTTTGCTTTCATCCTGTGATCAGGTTTGCAGCAATCCACCATTGGAGAACGAAATCTCTTCAGTGTGAGCACTTGTGAGGCTATGAGAGATCAGCTGAATTGGTGCAAATTGAGAGAGCTTCATTCAGAAGTTCTGCAGTGCTTTAACAGAGTTTTGTAAGTGTTCTTCATCAGAAACAGAGGGTTTGAATGGATGGTGTTCTTCCTTCTTCATGGCAGGCATCATAGCTACTTGGGCGCACCTTCTAAGATGTTTTCTGGTCTTTTTGCTTGAGGGGCGTTGGATTTTGAGCTAGGGCGCACTTGCTGGTTGAAGAAACGCCTATCTTCTTGAGGGTTTCTCTTCACTATCTTCAGCACTTGGCATCCCCTCTTCTTTTGCTCCAGTTTCACAGCTGGATTCAGACTTTGTATCATCCTATTCTGAATATTGTTAGTTTTTCATGTATAGACTGGCAAACTGGCTTCTTTTCTTAATTAAATAAACTGGAGGCTTACGGGTATGTTTATATGTTTTAAATCCATTGTTGATGCTATTAAACACCTTCTGCAATTTCAGTTTGATTAGATTTGCTCAAGTTTACATTCTTGTGAGCTTTTATATGATGCGCACCTTCTCTTCTGTCTACAAAATTTCTCTAAAAAAACTAAAAAACACAAATAGACTTAAGAAAAAGACAGGGGTTTGAGCAGTGAGCTAGCAAGGCTCATCACATAGGGTTAGTGAGAGAGGACACCTTCTGACCCAAATGGTATTGTTCACAAAGCCAAAGAAATTATGAGAAGTAAAAGACTACCCAATAACTATCTCATAGATCCTCCAAGTGGTGGCAACTAGAGAGTCTAGGATTGCCAATATCTCTCAACTTCTAGGAAAGCAAATGTTTCTGAATTGAGTCAAAGAACTTTTTGAAGTCAACAAAACAACAAAAGATGTTAAATGACTTCTTATGAGCCTACTAAATAATAAATTGGAATATGAAGATGTGGTCAATAGTCTTGTAGTCCTTCTTGAAGTTTGCTTGACCCTTAGCTCTAATATTATTTAATATTATGGACTTCACATACCTCTCAATTTTGTTTGTTTGTAATGGGGGTGTCAATTTTTGCTTCATTAGTTGCAGAAAGTGATTTTTCTCAAGTTGCTTTGCTTTCTCCATTTGGGTGAGGGGAGCATAGAGGTCTTTGGTAATTTACTTGGTGGCAATCCTTTGAGATCTAATAGTAGGCTCTATGCCATCATTCAAAGATCTCTGGACTCTTAGTAATGGAGGAATCTTTGAGAAGCTCAAACTGATTTGATCGGTAGGGGAATGATTGATTCCTTAAGCTTAGGAGGAATAGCATTTGGCTAAGTGAGAGGAGGCTTATTGTTTGTTTATGCATAGTTTTTGGTGGTTGTGGCTTTGTGATGGTGGAGCATATGGGTTCATTAGCAATCTTGTATCACCCAAAAATATTTCTATCTTTGTTTTTAGTCTTTGCCTTATTTTGGTTTTGCAACAATTGATTTTGATGATTTGTTCTCGGAGACATTTTGAGGTTAAATTTTGGTCAATGACTTCACCTTGTAGAGGAGCCAAAAGGGTATGTCTATTTCAAATTTGGTGGAAATTGGACAAGAATTGGCAAAGTTATGGGCAGTTGGAGCTTTGGCCCTACCTAGGAACAAATCAGAGCTATGGGGTGTTCCCTGAACTGTCAACAAGTTCTTGATATCATCTTCATCCCTGAATACTTAGAACAAAGCATAAATACTTTATCATTTTGAAGATTTGAATAGTTCCTAAGGGATAGGGAACCTCCAACGAGATGGAAAAGTTCCAGTTCTTGGTGAAATCTTCGACAAGCCTTTGAGACAATTTATTTTTTGCGAAATTGAAGCTCAGAGGAGTTTCAAGAACCACTGACAGTTCCAATTCTTGGTGGAATTGTCGACAAGTCTCTAACTCTCTAATACTTAGTTTTTTTTGTGAAGTCGGAGCTCAAAGGAGTTCCGAGAACCACTGGAACTGCTGATAGTTCCAATTCTTGGTGGAATCATCGATAAAGATTAGTTTCTTGCGAAGCTTCACAAGTCGGAGCTCATAACTTGGAACCATCAGAACTCCTTATAGTTCCAGTTCTTGATGGGATCGTTGATAAAGACTTAGCTTCTTGTAAAGTTTCACAAGTCAAAGCACATAGGAGTTTTAGGAACCATCAAAATTCCCAACAATTCTAGTCCCTAGTAGCATCACAGAGGCAAAAAAGCTTGGAGCTGAATGGGGTTGGAATCTCAACCAAAGAGGAAATAATAAGTTCCCAAGAAGACAGGAACCACCAACAAAGTATTTAATTCTTATTTCCCATAGGAGCAAGAACCCTCGACAAGAAAGAAAACAAAGCAAAACAAATAGATACTTGGAAACATCGGCTACATGTTGACATGTGGTAGAATGCGATTGGACCATTTGTGATGACAGTTGAACTTCCTCATTCAATGGTTGAACTGCCACCTATAGATGCATAAAGACGGGGGAAAATGATGTTTTGAGGGGGATGGACGATTACAAAGAGAAGGTTGAAGGCTTATAATGAGAATATTGCCGTTTTATACTCTTGAATGCTACCAATAATCAAATAATTTGAATTATTTATGTTATTGCACCACTTTGGCTCTCCAAACTTTCTTTCATAGGGTAGGGTAGCAATCCAAGAGATATTCATTACTCCAACAAATCATGCGTTTGGGAGATAATTCTTCAATCTCCACCTTTTGCTTCCAAATTATCCAATTCAAGTTGAGAAGTAACCAATTAGGGTAAACCTTTTTATTATCAATTATTACATTTTGCTATAGACACAGAATTTGTTGGCCCCTAGAGAGGTGTTCATAATGCAAATTCTCCCACAATATTTCTGATTTTGATTAGTTAGGGCTTCAAGAGACCAATATTTGGTTGGAAGACTGTACAACCAAATCCATTTTGGAAGAGGGTGTGGGAGCCATTTCAAAGTGTTGAAATTTGGAGCCCACTCTTGAAGGACAAGGTCTGCACCATCCCAAAACCAAGGTCATGAACAAAATATCCTATTCTTTTACTCAATAGATGGGACAAATATTAGAAAGATACCTCTAGGTAAGGTTTAAAATTGGAAGTTTTCCCCTAGTTTTCATTTACCCATGAGGATACAAAGATGACATCTAGCGAGAGATTCACATATTTGCCGATGAGTGCAGCTCTATGTAGGATGATCAAGGTGTGCTTGACATCTATGCCCTTGAGGCCCATAGTGATGGTTTGATTGAGAGTTTGAGGATTATGAAGATTGCTTCTTTGTTTGTGAAGGGCCAAAGGGAATGTATTGTCCCAAGGGGATGTTGTTGATGTTTTAGGTCTTCATTTTGTGAGGAGGTTGATATAGAGATCATTGTCTCATGAGATTATTTTTTTTTCCCCCACCAAACCCCATTGTTGTTGCTTCTCCTTCCATTGGTGCACCTTCCTCTTTCAGTGCTTATGCCACAATTGTACTTGCTCCACTCTCAAGGATTGTCCATTCTGCCTTGTTTGCTAAATTTTCTATGCTGGCCGAAATCCTTTTGGTTGACATATCTTCTCTATCGACTATGGCTTCATCCATGGTGTTCTACTTTATTTTGCCTCTAATACAATGTAGCCATTCCTTTCTTCCAAGGGCACCCATTTATACATGCCATCATGTTGTCTTTGTTCAAAGCTTTGACACAAATCAAAATTGTTATCTTGACATAGAGAAACTTTGTTCTATGTGGGAGGGGCTCCCTAGCATCCCTAGGATGGTTGACAATCGCCTAGGCATTGCCAGATCCCTGCTGCAGGCAGCAATGGGGTTGCTGAATGGATGCTTTGTCCCCATTCCCAAAACAGCCCATTTTTTGGGGAGGACACTTCCCAATGGAACACTGATTTTTCTGCTATAGCTAAATTAGGATTGTTGTCTGAAAATATGAACATCTCCAGAATGTTCAAAATTCTCTGAAATGTTCTTGTAGAGACTATCAAATGTGAGCCAAATCTCTATGAATTGGCAATATCAGTTTCACCATTAGAATCCTTATCATAGTGAGTACAATTATTTGTCAAAACTTCTCATACTTCTTGTGAGTAGAAACATTGGGTGTGCGTCTAGAAACACCAAACTCCAATTTAGTCTACCTGTTCAAATCATGCCACAATAGTTGGGTAAACTAAGTATGAAATTCTTTGTGTGGACATCTAGGCGTAAGCAAATAGTTCCGAGTTCAACTGTTGCTTTACATTTATATTCAAATGTCTAAAATCATCTTGCATTAATGTTCTGAGGCACAGGAGTCAACATGGTGGACAGATCTCTAGATTGCTGGAGCTTAGATGTGTTTTAAATGGAAGCCATAATTCACAACAAACATAGCATGAAGATAATTCTACAACACATGATAGGACCATGAATGGACCGGGAGCAGAATGTTGTGACAGAGCACAATAACAGAGAGCGGATGATGTGTACATGTTACAAGCATGTGTAAATGTAAACTCTACAAGAGTAGATTACACGTATTGCAAATATGTGTAATGCTGATTTGAACGAGCATTAAGATGGAATTATTGTCAAGGGATGTGTCAGGACATGCCTTCTGATATGAGTGGATTTCCTGGACATGTGAGTGGCTGCCTGTGTGAACACTATCTTGTCCACTTGAGAGGGACTGGATATGGTCTTCTCTCTGTGCTCTTATCTGTGCTATTGCTCCCTTCTTTGTGTGAACGAAAGTGTAGCTGTGTGAGGAAGAGTTGTTGAAGCTCTGATGTTGATAAAGATAACATCTTGACTAATACTGTTCTTCATTAGCTATATATATATTAACACAAGAAGTACAAGTCACACTGTCACATGACACTCATTTATAACTTCTTATTTACTCCATTACAAGCATCGCAGTTAACCCCTTGTATGTATCCTCCATGTTTTCATGACAATTAATTGCTGTAGCTTCAGACATACACATGTATTTCTGTGCATTTTGTTAAAGTTTCCAATCATCAATCTTATAAAACCTTGTTACCTTTTGATCTTTATTTCAAAATTCTACTTGAAGCAACCAAGTTCTCGACATAGCAACCTGATCCAGTCTGGCTAGTGGCTAATGAGTTTCATTAGCTATTTTGCTTCTAAACTGCTATAATCATTTTCATTTATGATTTTCACTAGATTATATGCCTCTCAATAGAACTTACAAGACCTTTGTACACTTTAGATGTAGCAAGACAAAAATAAAATTAATCCAAAAAACATGTTCTTGAACTGCCTTGAGTATTGTAATGATTTATCATGCATATATTACTTATAAGAAGGTTCAACACAGTTTGACGTTGTCTTTTTGTTATTTTCACAGAAACAAGTTTTCAGGGTCTGAATGGAGTAATGGTGAAAAGATGCATTCCTAAAAAGAGTGATCCAAGATCAAATTACCATATGGCAATAAGGTGACCCATAACTTGGAGGACATATGCTCCTCCCAAGCCAATCTAGACCCAGTGATTTTTCCAATTACCATTATCCAAAAAAATGTACTAGTGATTATTGTTATTCTCTGCACCATGGGTTTTGCTAAAGTTGATGTGTTAAATGGGCAAGTGCTGATTAAAATATGTCAATGTTGTGGGAGTAATATTCAGTTGAATTTGTATATATGAAAAAGAAAAGATGCGACAATGATTAATTTATATCTTAAGGTCGAATGGAAAATTTATGTCAGATGTGTGATTTTTGATAATTTGATCTGTTTGTGGAAGAACTTTGGTCTAGACTTTGCACGTCATATACCATAATGGGTTTGAGAAATGGTAAAACTAAAACAATAACCCAAAACAGATTTGTTCAATCATTAGGTCTAAATTTAAATGGAGTTATTCACGATATTCTTACATTGCTTTGTTTTATAGTTTTGAGAGTGCAACGTAGTTTATATACTCTCATTGGGTAACTACACAGCTTGAAATACAAAGCCACAAGCTCCCACATGCACTTATATCAGTAGTTGGTAATTGTAACCTGGTAGGTGTAGAAATGAATTGGAGTATAATCAAACATCTCTTGACCTTAATCAGGCATCACTAATTTGAGACTCCAATAAACGGTTTCCATTATCCAACCTTGCTCAACAGTATAGGAAAATGTGAATTAAATATGATTAAACAAAGTAAGATGAAAATGCCATTTAATTAAATGTTGAGGTTTAAATAATTGAATATAAAAACACATCTAATGGATTACTAAATATCTAAGTGTAAAGTAAAACAATCTTTCCCTAGAAGTGTAATCTATGCCAATTAAATGAGATGCATATACATAGCATAAATCAATTTGGATTAAGTAAATTAAAGCTATGAGTAATGATTGAAATATGAAATGTTATTCAGAAAATTAAATATGGAGGGGTAGACACTCAGAAACTGATCCTAGCTGGGTTTTGCGTTGGAATCAAAATACTTTGCCAACTTCGTAAACGGTCAAGTCTGTGTGTCTAGGTCATTTTTGCAGCGCAAACCACATCTATGGCTGTGGGTTTGATCCGGTACACTGCACACTCCTAATTCTCAATTCATCTGATTCGCTGTTAGTGTTATCTTCTTTGCTTTAAAGACTGGCAGTATTTGAGAATAAGGGCTGCCAGATCACTAGAGTACACATTCCCTTAGATCAATCCTCAGAAAAGACTAGCTTTATGAGTCTGCAAATAATTGAGGACAGCAGTCTTCAAACCTGCAGATGCTTCTAGGATGAGTATGCAGATTCTAATTCGTTTTAGTGCACCAATGGAAGTCTGTCCTAGCAGGCTCCTTCCTTAAATGCAAATGCTTTTTCTTTTATATTCAATGATGATAAGTGAATGCCTATAAATAAAGGACAACAACAAATTATGCAAATGTGTGTTTGGTCGGCAACATCAACTAGAATTTGAATGCGACTTTTGAAAAATTAGGGGTTAGATTGAGGGGTGCAGGCCCAGTACAAAAAGATGCTAGGATCAAGGTGGATAATGAGTGTATTGAAATGAAAGCAATGATATGAATACACATAAATATGGATAATGAATGTGTAAATGGTGAATAACAGTATAGAATGATAGATCTCACTTCATTAAAAAATGTACCATTTGTCAATATTTAATTGTATTAAACTAGCATATATATATTAAATATTAATACATATAAAATATGGCGAGTTATCAAAAATATTATTTATTTATTTATTTGTTCTTTTAGTTTATGCAAATATTTGAATTATGGGTCACCTTATTGCATCCAACAATCTGTGCAGCTTTAAAAACTTTACACAGATTGTTGGATGCCACTGTAGACGTCTGTCCGTGTAATTACATTTCAAAATAAACACAAGATTAAATTACATTTAACATAAATATACAAATTTCACCACTAAAGTACCTTTTAATAGTATATACATTATGTACAGGTTTTAAATTCTTGGATTGCATCGAAGAAATTAGTACCATACAAATTAATCACTTTAATGAGTTCTACGGTATAGCATTGACGGAGATTTATAATATTCAAATTAGACTTACTCCAGCAAGGGTTTGAAGTGATGATTATAGGCTGTGTGATTTGAGTCATCTCATTGTTGGACGAATTAATATTAGAAATTCCCCATGATCGATCCCTTTTACAAGTTGGATTTTCCACGCAGATTGCATATACAAACAGGTTTTCAATTAATGATTGTATTCAAGACTCTGCTGAGGATTCCTCAACTGTGCCTTTGCTGATGACTTTGCAAGGTTTTCCATTGTCTTCGAATCACTCCACGCTTCCTCGTAATTTTCCAAATTTTGATAGTCATTGAGATCTATACGTGTTCGTAAAATCTCTTCGCTTGTTTTCCTTAGAGTGCAAATAACAGAATATTTTTTGATGATTGTGTCTCCCGTCTCTAACATATTTTCAAAGATGATGTTTTTCCTTCTGACATTCCAAAGATTGAAATTGTCTTCAAAACTTGTAGGGATTCTTTGCGTCAACCCCACCTCTCTCTCTCTCATATATATATATATATTTTTTTGTTAGAAATTTTATGCCACATTACACATCGATTTGCAGTTATGTATTTCTCACTCAATATTACTTTTAATTTTTTTATTTGTAAGTAATAATTGAAATGTGAGCTACCACATTTAATTTTATGTTTGCTCATAGCAAGTGTTAAAGTTCAAATTTTGGTAATATTAAGTTTAATAGATCCATCTTAAATAATTTTCTTTCCTCATCTAAAAATCCTTAATATAATTTGGGTCTAGGTGAGTAAATATTTTTTTTTATGCAGTAGGGGCGTTGGTTAGTTGGGGCGAGACTAGCCCCCTATTGGTGGATGCCATAGCCTACATATAGGCGCACCAGTCAACTGCAAGAGCAGGGGGTTGAACCCGAGACCTATGGAGAGCAAACCCATGACCCAAGCCAACTCCTCTACCCAAGCGGGCTAAATTGCCATAAAGAATCAAAAGAAAAATTGTACCTCCTAACATAAGAAGATTATAGGCTGCCATTATACACAAACAAATAGAATTTGGCATATACTATTTCCAAAACATCCTCCAAACAAAATGGATGTGGCCTCACAACATTCAAGATAATTGAAATGCTACCAAATGCACTTCCTATAGCTAGCTCATTCATATTGAACAAAGAAAAAACAAAAACCACAATTGAGCCCAATGGACTTAGAATAACTCATATTTGACCCAAATAAATCATATCTTTTGCATAGAATAGTATATATTAGGCTATATTTTATTATTTTTGTTGTCTTTATACAATCAACAAAAAAAATCTTTCATAAAATCTTGATTGTCATACATAAAAACTCACAAATGCCTCTTTAAAATGATTTTTTTCCTTCATATAGAGGCCTATAATAAGGGGTTTAATTGGTGTGCAAGCAATCCTAGGCATTATCTAAATCTTCATAATATTGAGCTAAAACAAAAAGATTGTATGAGTAAAAGCACAAAGCTACGTCACACTTTATAAAGGAAATTGTCAACGATTCAACTTTTAAACTTGAATCATTAAAAAGTGCATATATGTTTTTAAATTTTGAAATGATGTAAATTAGTAAAATATGTATTTTTTAGTATATTTTATGTTTGCATTTGTATTTAATATATATATATTTAATAAATTAACACTATAATTTGTTGCTAAAAAATTAAGTTACATGAGACATCAAACTTTTATAGTAATTTTTTTTTTCTTTCAAATTTTTTGTGTATTTATAATTTGAAACTTTAGTGCATGGATTTTTTTTATCCAATTTTGGTAAATATATATTTTTAAATAAATATTAAAATGTGTATCAAAAAATAGTTGTTTCCATTCGACATCAACTTTCATATTAAATATTTATCTAAAATGAAAAAAAAAATTATACCATCTTGATACATATTCTTTTATCTAATTTTTGTATTTTTTTTTCATTTTTTAATAAGTTTTAATACTTTCCTTAGCATGGTAATCAACCTAATATTTTGTTTTGATAACCTACTTTTTAGTAAAAATAAAATATAAAATATAAAATATAAATAATAATTAAACTTTTAAAATAAATGTATTTTTTTAAAACTTTACTTAATATGGACCTACAAGGGGTATGTTATTTACATTAGTAGGGTATTGAGAGGAAACTTCAAGTTTTTAAATAATTTTTTGGTAAATTGGACAAGGGAAGTGGTGCTCAGTATATTTTTAGCCAACAATTTTAGTTGAGAAAAAGTTGTGGAAGTGTATCAACAAGCCAGAATGAATCTTACTAGATCATATGTTTGACCAAAATTGATTTTTAGTTAGAAATACTTAAATTCAGTTGTGTTGATAAGTTGGTTGAAAGTGTGACACAACTTTGTGCTTTTACTCGTATATACTTTAAATTTCCAACAATGCATTAGAAGGTTGTTACTAGAGTATCCCAAGACCAAGGCGAGGAAAACGAATTTCATAAATAGTGCACCCAAAAATAACTCATGCATTTTATCATCAATCTTGTGTAGGCATATGTGCTTCCACAAGATTATCATCACAACATGACACTTAAGCTACTTCTTCATCGATATGAAATTCTCACATGGACATTGCCCATAAGCTTAAAGACATTTGCAAATAGTACATTGATTTCTCATTGTTGTGTGGAGATGTTCGACAAGGCAATCCAATGAACATTTTCTTAGGCCTTCATATTTTTTGCATCCTCATGTAGCATAAAAAACTCAGCTTCCATTGACAACCTTGTTGCATTGCTCAAGGCTAGGGCAACGTCAAATACATTACAACAACCAATTAATAGATTGTCTTGGATACAATATGATTTTGACCATGACTTCTTGAATTGCAACACAATCTTCCCCATCCATTTCTTTGGCCATCCCTCACATCCTTAACATCAAGATTTTGAGCATAGGGTTCACTAGCTCCTTGGCAATATAATTGGCAAATATTTTAGAGACCTATTTTTCATTAAGTTTATCAACACCAAGGAGTTTTGATGTTTGTTTCTACATTTTTTCCCTTAACTTCTTCTTGCCTTTCCTACTACCCTTGCTATTGCTTGCACCATTTGTAGCAATACTTATTGCACTCCTTGAGAATGACTGAAAATAGTGGCAAGAGAAATCACTCACACTAAATTGGTATGTATACGCTGCCACCACCTTTTTCTATGATCAACATGGCAAGATTATATCACTCCCAATTTGCAATTTGTATCAGATGGTGGGTGGTGCCAAGCAATAGCGGTATCCATGCATACCTCACATTTATTACAAATCACTACTTTGTATTGTCCACCATCCCCTACAATTGCATATCTCAACCATTATCAAGCTATATAGATATTCTAATATATTTAAATAAAAAAGTAAAAAATATTTCATGGATATTGTGGATGATAAATTAATACAATTCAATGTCTTTAATACAATCAACTAGCAATAATTCACTCAGATGTGCTCTCATATTATATGATATAATGTTTTTACAATTGATCTCTAGCCCAATATTACCCCCACATTCCTTGAGGTTCACCAACTCCTTGGCAATATAATTAGCAAATCTTTCAAAGACCCATATTGCATTAAGTTTGTTGGCATTATGGATTTTTTATGTTTCTTTCTACACTTCTACCCTTATATGCTACCTTTTGCATTGCTAGAATTGTTTCTAGCCATCTAAAGCAATACTCACTGCACTTCCCAAGAATGACTATGAAAACAACGGTGAGAGAAATCACTACCCTTATTTATCACTCCTTTGGGCACTAAATCTACAAGTATAACCCACCACCACCCTTCACCATGATTAACACAAGTGGGATTAAAACACTCCCCATTTGCAACACGTACTGGAATAGGTTGATCTTTGGTGATGTTTTAGATCACAAGAAAACTCTAACTATAAAACTTAAGGATATTCTTAAAAGAATGGTCAATGGAGATATAGTTGAGGAAACATGCCAAGATGAGAATTATTTTTCTTGATTGGACTAATACTTTAAAAGAAAAAGATCTTCTAATCTAAAAATAGAAATCTAAAATCTAGTGGCTGAAAGAGGGGGATAGGAACTCTACTTTTTTTCTATTTATTTGCTTCAAAGCATAGGAAGAGGAACTCTATCTCCAGTCTTGGTGAAAATGGAATTGTGGGTACTTCTAATGAATAGGTTGGAAAGATAGCTTTTGGGTACTCTCAATTTGCTATGATGGAACCAGATACTAACCATTCTACTGAGTTAGAAGATTAGTTGTTGGACAACATCCTTGCAACTTTATCTAACAAAATGCTTTTCTTTTAAGGCATGCTTCTGAGGAAGTTAGGGTTGCTACATTCTTTATGGGGGCTTATAAGGCTCCTAGCCCTGATGGATTCCCCCTTGCCTTTTTTCAAGAATTTTAGGATATTGTTGGGATTGATGTTTTTTTGGCAACTAAAGATTTATTTAGATTAGGGAAATTGCTAAACCAACTAAATAATACTTTCATTTCTCTTGAAAAATCTTGACCCTTTAGAAATGTCTAAGTTCAGAACTAGTAGCCTCCATAATACTATTTATAAGATCTTCTCCAAAATTCTTGTGAATAGGTCAAAACCTCTCTTGGAAAAAATGATCTGTGGATTCCAAAAAAGTTTCATTCTTGGTCATCAAATCCTGGATGTTGTTTCCACTCATGAAATAATGGATTTAATGAATAGGAGTAACATCCTTGGTATGGTTTTTAAACTAGATATCTCTAAAGCTTATGATAAAGTGTCTTAGAATTTCTTATTCTAAGTGCTAAAAAAATTTGGCTTTAATGAAAATATAATCAGACTTATAAGGGAATGTGTGTCAATGGTTAAGTATTTGATACTTGTCAATGGAGTGCCTAGAGGATTCTTCAATGTTGAAAGGGGGATTAGACAAAGGGGCCCTCTATCCCCATATCTCTTTATAATGATAGTTGAAGTCATGGAAACAAATATTCTAAAACTACTTGATAATGGATTTCTTAAGGGAATCAAACTTGCCAGGTCCCTTAACCCTTCAACTATCCAACAATTTATTGATGACACTATCATGTTTGGAAAAGCCTGTATAGTGGAAGTTAGGAAATGGAAGTGTGTTTAAACAACTATGTTGTTGTTTCTGGTCAATTTATACACTATGAAAAAATAAGTTACTTTTTTAATACAAGCTTGGAGCTATAGAGAAAAGTCGCAACTATTATGGGTTGTGCTAGTGCTACTCGTTCTAATGTTTATCTTGGGTTCCCTCTTATTGTAAAAAAAAGTAACTCCCTCCTTTTGGAACACAGTGTTAGAAAGACTTCAGAAGAAAAAAAATGGTTGGTTGGAAGGGAAATTTTTTGAGTCATGCTAGCAAACGTCAACTTCTTGTTGCTTCTTTACAAGGTATCCCCGTCTACTTCCTCTCCTTGCTCAAGATTCGTGTATTTATTGCTAATAAATTTTTTTTTAAAAAAAAAGAAATTTTCTATGGTTTGGCACAAAAGAAAAGAAAAAAATGGCCTCATAAGTTGAGATAAAGTCTATCTTCCTAAGGCTTGAGAATCTGGGAATTAAAAAGATTTTCCTCACCAACAAAGCCCTAATGTCTAAGATTGGTTGGGATCTCCTTTTGAATAATAAGGATTGGTGTGAAATAA
>VDFB02199921.1:0-25968 GCA_007258455.2 Sequoia sempervirens
CATTTTGTTCCATCAATTTGCTACCATTAGGAAGGAGCCATGTGAATCCATGCCCTTGTTTAATACAAGGTTTCAACGAATGTATAGTAGATTGTAGGACCTCTATCTAGTTGCTGAGAATAGTGCCAATTAGGCATATTTTAGAGTTATAGACCCTTTGCTTGGCTTGTTCCTACAAAGGACTTATCAGCCGGCAGATATTGATTCTCTAAGTTTATCATCTAGCCATCAAGCTACAACAAAAAACTAGCTCTCAACAAGGAAACTTGGGAGGAGGTTTCCCTTCTATGGGATATCAGATGCCTAATCCAACCCCTTTATTCAATACTGTCCCAGGGATGTCTCCTTCCCATTATGGACCTATGTCTGAGTTGCAGACTCAATCTCCTGTTCCATTCTTTGCCAATGGAGCTCCTGACTTCTCTCAACAATCACAGGCTCATCACAGTCCACATGGTCATCATAATCAAGCTAGAATACCAAATCCTGTCGGTCAGCCACATGTTGCTAAGAATGTTGAGAGTGAAAGGACAGTTCAACTCACAAACGAGGTGGAGACCCTAAAGAAAACTCTGTCTCAAGTCACAAATGACATGGCTCAACTTAAACTGAACCCCTCTCAGAACCAAGGTAATTATGCTAATCAAGGTAATTACCCTAATCAGAATAATAATAATCAGGGTAATTATCAAAAAAATAGCAATCACAACTAGAGGAATTATCAAGGCCAAAACTTCCCTAACCAAGGCTATCAAAATCAGAATAGAGGATATAACCAGAGGCCTAATAACAACAGACAATGGAACACGGGGCCAAATAATGGTGGGGTTTCTCACAATTATCAAGCTAATGAGGACAAGCCACATATTGCAAATGTGGCTAACCTCAATTTTATGACTAACTGGTGCAGGTTGCATGATACTGCAACTCATTCTGAGGTGAACTGTCCTGAAATGGAGAAGGTTGTGAAGATGGCATAGGAAAATGCCCAAATGTTCCAAGGGAATTCAAGTAAAGGAGGTGGTTCAGTGGATACAACAATGGCTTATGACCTCTTTGAAGAAGAACCTTCATTCCCAATGCAGAATGAGAATGAACCAGAAGATGTGTATGATGCCCAAGCCTTTCAGACAAAGGGAGGACACTTCCTAAGAAACTAGAATAAGGGTCTGTTCACTACATCAGCACCACCTAACCACATAGTGTCTTCGAATCAGAGTGATGATAACAACCCTCCTCCACCGAAGGGTCCGCCTGACTTCCCTAGCAAAGGTAATTCATTTGGTGTTTTCAAATATAGTGCAAGTTATAACATAGAATTTGATATTGTTTCTGAGATGCAGAAACAAAAAACCTCTTTATCATACTTTGACATCCTAAAATGGTGCCCTTCCCAAAGAGATATAGTGCTGAAAGCTTTGGAAGAAGCTGATAAAATCAAAAGGGAAAACCAAGGTGGCACCCGCTGAGGACATAAACACAGCTCTATTCATAAACAAGGTAGGGACACCACCATTTCTTTTAAGTTTGAGAATCTGTGGGAAGAATCTGCACAATTGTCTGCTAGATTCAAAGGCTTCTGGCAATGTTATGTCATTTTCTTTATGCAGAAAATTGGGATTGAATCCTATCCAAACAAACAAGAAGGTCATCCAACTTGATAAAACAGAGGTTAATGTAGTTGGAGAATTGAGAAATATACATGTACAAGTAGGGTCTGACCCTAGGATTCAAACCAATATGGATATTCAGGTAGCAGACATTCCTGAGACTTACGGTATGCTTTTGAGCAGGGATCTAATGAAGAGCATAGGGGGATATCTCTCCCTCGACTTTTCACATATGTGGCTACCATGGAGGGGAATTCCTACGCAGATTAGGATTGAGAGTGAACCTCACCTCAAACACATCATCATTGAATATGACTGTCCCAACAAGGTAGCTTA
Organism: Sequoia sempervirens; assembly: GCA_007258455.2. NCBI lineage: Eukaryota > Viridiplantae > Streptophyta > Pinopsida > Cupressales > Cupressaceae > Sequoia > Sequoia sempervirens. Next base: position 1,947 of record VDFB02199921.1, read on the forward strand.
TTTTGAAACTGAGATAGGGATTTATAAAAGAGAGGAAATTCTAACTCTTTCAGTTCTTGATTCTAATGATTTTTCAATGCAAGAATTCCCTGATCCCATGATTAGTGTAAATCAACAAGTATTGATCAGGAAGCTGCAACAGGATCAGCTGTTCTTAGGGGAAGATATCGATTTGTGGAGTCTTCTACTCCCAAATTGGTGCAGGGTGCACTACCAAAATCATTCGGAATTGACCTGCCAACCCTGCATCAGTGTTTTAAAGCATGTTTGCCAAACTGAAGAAACTAGCCCAAGTCACCTTGAGACCGTTTCAAATCACTTCTCATTTGAAGCCAAAAATGCAACAATGTTAACCAGGGATAATATACCTTCAAAGGAATCCCCTCCTCAAACTGAACTTACCCCGGTCATAATATTGGACCAACATAGTTATGTTGAACAACCCCAGGGTTTGTTTGATACCCCTGCACTCACAAGTATACCAAAACCCAAGGGGTTAATCAAAGATACAGATACCTGTCAAAAAGATATCCTAGGATTACATGATATATCAGAGCGAGAATTGGATATTGCACCTGATGAACCTATTGAACACCCATTCCCAAGCTCAAAGGGATCAACCCCAGCTCATGATCAACTATGGACCCTCACATTTGATGGATCCAAATCTAAAATAGGGTGTGGTGCTGGAATTGAGTTAACTAGCCCAAAAGGGAAAACATTTTTTGCTTCTTACAGGTTACAGTTTGGATGCACTAACAATATAGCAGAATATAAAGCATTAGCTCGGGGACTGATGTTCGCACATTAGAAGAAAGTTATTGCCTTGATGGTTAAAGGAGATTCAGAAGTGATTATCAAGAAAGTACGCAACCAGTACACATGTCACAATAAAAGGCTGGAAACTTTTAGAAATTGGGTGTGGAACCTGATTTAAGACTTTGATGCTTTTGGGATTAGTTTAATCCCTAGAGAGGAGAATCAAATAACTGATTCATTAGCTGTTATCGTGAGTACCCTAGAGCCCATGCAAGGATCCAAGCTTAAGAGATTCTTAATAGGGTGAAGTATACCACAGTTGTCCATGGTAATGTAAGAACTTTCCAGTCTTTGTGATGATCAACATATCCTTGCCTTTTTATACTTAAGCTCGGATATTTTCAAGGGATAGATCATCGATGGAATTTGATAGGGATCAAAGAGGCTGGAACCCGAAAACTCTGATCTGAAGGTGTCCTCAATTTTAAAAGTAATAATTCCCAAAGGGAATGGTGGCCTTAGAAAGAATTTTTGATTCAGATCCAAGGGCTCAGGAAAAGGTATCAATCGAAGATAAGGGAGGTGAATATGAAACTGTTAACTTAGCTAACTCTGGTCCTAAAAGGAATGTTTACATAGGGAAAGCCTGCCCTGAAGCAATTAGAGAAGATATATTGAGGGCACTAAAGAAAGATATTGTTGCAATAGCTTGGGGGTATGAAGATCTAAAAACATTTGATACTTCTATGATAACTCATACTATTCCTTTGAAGCCTAAAGCTAGACCATTTTGGCAGAAACAAGCGTCCACATCAACATACTGATTGAACCAGTCTTTAAAGAAGTTAGGAAATTTGCTTTCTACAAGAATAATCTTCCATGCGACATTCAACCACGGGTAGCTAACTTGGTTCCAGTTTATGTAAAAAGAATGGGGAAATCCCGAGTAATGTAGACTTCAGGAATCTGAATAGAGCTTCGAAAAAAGACAACTACCCACTCCCTTCTCTAGACGAAGTCTTGCAAACTGTCAATGGGTCTCAAATGATGTCATTACTGGATGGTTATTCTAGGTACAATCAATTGATCGTTAATTATGAAGATAGAATGAAGACAACCTTCACTACTAAGTGGGGAACATTTGCTTACAGGAGGATGCCATTTGGTTTGATAAACGTTGGAGCAACCTTTCAGCGTGCAATGGACGTAGCGTTCAAAGATTTGATTGGTAAGTGCATCATCATTTATATGGATGACCTGACAGTATTCTCTAAAGATAGACTAAACCATGCTGTAGACTTGACTAAAGTTCTTGAAAGATGTATCCAATATGGTGTTTCTCTGAATCCTAAAAAGTGTGTATTCGGGGTTTTTGAAGGGAAACTTTTGGGACACATAATCTCAGAAAGAGGGATATCAATAGATCTAGATCAATTTGTGTCTATTATGAAGTTAACCATGGTAGGAAGTAAAAAGGTGATGAGATATTTCTTCGGAAAGATCAACTTTGTGGGGAAGTTTATCACAGGTTTTGTAGAAAATTTTAAACCTTTGAACGAAATGATGAAGAAAGATGCTAGAATAGAATGGATTAATGAGGCAAATGATGTTTTTTCTCAGGTTAAGCAATCCATTTTAGAGGCGTCAGTCCTCACCAATCCTGACTACTTGAAGCCATTTTATATTTATTCTCTTGCTTCTGAACACTCATGTGCAGCTGTCCTGACACAACGAAGAGAGGAGGGGGATGAAAGGCCAATTGCCTTCATGAGCTCTCTATTTAAGAATGCTAAAGTCAAGTACCCACCTCTTCAGAAATAGGCTTTTGCATTGGTTAGAGCTGTCAAGAAGTTCAGGCATTATATCCTTCGAAGTCAGATCATTGTTGTGGTTCCTGATGCTGCTGTGGGGAGATCTCTACTTATCACGAGGCCGAGTTGGGAGAGCGAAGGGAAATGGATGGCTATTTTGCAAGAGTTCGATCTGGATATTCACCCTATGAAACTTGTCTGAGGTCAAGGCATGTCTAAAGCAATGGTGGATGCTGGTAAGAACATTACTTGTCAGCAGTACACAACACAATCCTTTTCTAATGACTCTTGGTATGCCGATATTATTTATTTCATGCTTAATAATCGGTGCCCAGAGAAAATGAATACAACTCAGAGGAGGGAACTGAGAATGAAAATCTCCCATTATATGCTCAAAGGAGGATTGTTATACAAAAGGAATTTTGAGGGGGTTTATCTATGATGCCTTGATCAACAAGAAGCTAAGAACGCAATTGCTGAATTTCATGGGAAACATGAAATAGGTCATGGTTCTGTTGATTCTTTAGCACATCAAATCCTCAGATTTGGTTATTATTGGCCATGTGTGCTTAAGGATTCCCACCAACATGTAAGGACATGTCATATATGTCAAATTTCTGCGTCAACAGAGCATCATCCAACAATGCCATTGCAACTTGTTTATGAGGTAAGACCATTTTCCCAATGGGCACTTGATTTTATTGGGGTAATTAACCCAAATTCTTCTACAAGACATAAATTTATTTTGACTGCCACAGATTACTGCATGAGATGGATAGAAGCTATACCTTGTAAGAATAGCACAACAGAGGCAGTAATCAAGTTCCTCATGTAAGGAAATATAAGGAGGGGTACTGAGGGCATCTCAGAGAAACCTCCATAACAGTAGTGCCTTCGGTAACTTTCATTTCCATTAGTACCTCAAAGACACGTACAACTATGTCCTAAAGCGGAAACAGACAGTTTATTTTTGGCATTGATCCTTATGAGAGAAGCACATGTAAATTCAACATCATGCATTAACAGATTCTACAACAAGAATCAATAGACATGAAAGATAAGACACAAACCAGAATAAACAGATTTACGTGGGGAAAATCCTTTCGGATAAAAAACCCCACACTCTGAAGATCGAGCCATTGAATTATCCAGCAACAAACGATTACAATACAATTTCAGGCTCATCTCCTTTTCAGAGATTACATCTTGTTCATTCTGGATACAACTGGTAGCAACTGATCACTCAGTACATAGGAGAGAGTTCGGCAACATAACCCTGCCTCTGCTTCGGCCTCATGGCCTCGGCCTTTCAGCCAGCCACTCGGCTCTCTCTCTTCTTCTCTTCGGCTCTTTGACTCAGTGCACATAAGGTTTAATACATACATTTATACATTCGTTCTCTACAGCCTCTATGAAACAGTTTGATTCCAACTGTCGGATTACAATGGTCGTATCAACTAGCTCAACATCGTAGATGTTTCCACTTCCTTGCATGGAAGATAATGTGTCCAGGTCACACCACGTAGGACAGCCTTTCACTCGGTCAAAGGCGTTCAACCTGTGTCGCATGTCGGTGAGACACTAACCGTGTCTCCCCGATGCCACAGAGCCCATATCGTCATTATCGCCAAGATTCTTCACTATCAGCAAGACATTTTACCGAGTCCAGAAAGCTATCGCTGAGACTTCACCATGTCGCCAAGACCTCACACCGAAGATCACAAGGTATTCTGAAGAGTTCATCAGTCGGCAAGACTATCGCTCTTCGCCAAGACTTCATAACGAGCTCATCATGTTATACCAAACTCCAAACAACAATTGGCAAGACATTTGCTTTCGCTAAGACATTACTCTAAAATCTTCAAGTCATACCGAGTACCGAACAATCACCAAGAGTCATACTGACAACCATCGGTGAGAGTTCCCTCATCGACAAGACTCATACTGCTCGCTAAGAGGTTACACCGAAACTTCTCAAGTCACACCGAAGCACCCGACAGTCGGCAAGACATTCGTCTTTCACCAAGACATCATACCGATGCCTTCAAGTCACACCGAAGTGCTCGATAGTTGGCAAGACATTCATCTTTCACCAATACATCACACCGAGCACACCATGTCATACCGAGTCGGCAAGACTTTTGTCTTTCGCCAAGACCTTACACCGAGCGAACAAGTCATCCCAAAGACTATCGGTGAGACTCTCTAAGTCGCCAAGACTTCACACCAAAGTCTTTTGTCACCGTGAAGGCACCAAGGTAAATCCCTGTCAGCGAGACCTTCATCGATCACTGGGACATGATACCAAAACAAGCCTTTCGGCCAAGGGTCTCCCTGACACCACTTGTCGCTCAGAGTCTTACCGAACCCTTCGTTACTTATCAGTGAGACATCACCCTGTCACCAAGACTTCATCCCGAAACACATGAGTTTCTCTGATGACTCTAGAAGATAACTATTAGTGAGACATTCATATCGGTAAGACCTCATACTGAAACATAACCGTTTCGGCCAAGTCTCCCTGATATCTGATAGACACCAACTATCGGCTAGATATCTCCCAGTCGCTAAGACTTCCTGCCGATAGGAGCAAGTCATACCGATTATCACATCGGCCAGACAGACCAAAGGTCATGCCGATATCGACAAGACTTCCTATCATTGCCGAGACATCACTCCGACAGTCCAAGTTACGCCAAAGGTTTTAGATGTTGATCGCCAAGACATTCAGGAGGTCACAGCGATAGTCAGGATCAACTATTAGGTCGGCCAAACATCTCCATAGTCTCACCGAAATTGCTCACAAGAGGTTTCAGCCTGTGGGATTGAGGCACACAATTCCAACAATCTCCCACTTGACAAAGATCACACAGGAACCTCCAAAGCAACCAGAAACTAAGATCACACTAGCTCCACCAGTTCAAACCCTGCAACACTCAAGACACCCAATCAACAGGATTCCACAAATTCAGTCCACCAGACAATCTGCAACCAAGACCAGGCATCCAACTGCAACTCACTATTCAACAAAGCAACCGATCACAGCCTTCCAGGAAACCACATAGACCTCAAACATGCTCTCATGCTCCATCAAGAATTCTGCACCAACATCCAAGATGTCCACCATTCAGGCAACAAACCCTGTCATCTTCCAACATGCCACCTATGGAAGAAAGATTCAAGCCAAGGTGACTAAGCACCATTCCAATGAACACAAGCAAAAGATCCCATTGATATCTTCAACAAGATACTGCTACCACTTCACTGTTCTCAAACACTATACATAAGTAATATCAACTTCAAAGCTTCAAACAGAACACACCAGTGAAGTCATTCTCCAGAAACAAGACAAAAAACACTAGCTAGAACAACAATCAAAATGATTGCTTCCATCCAACTAATAAACCCACGCGACAAAAAATAGCACCCACAGCTCGTGCTATTCCATCCAATCACACATACTTCAACATGTATCAACATTAGTAAACTTGTGCCAAACCAGAACCAACTCATCAACATCAAATACAAGCTCCAAGTGTCAACCAGTCGAAGATGACAAGACACATACAAGAACTCCCACTGCCTGAGTAATCCAGATCTGAAAGATCAAAAGGCATCGCAAGTCTACCAATAACAACACATAGAACATGTGACCATGTAGTACCAAGGAAATATCCACAATGATGTGCACAACCTACAAAAAATTGCTAAAAGAAACATTTCTCTCACCACAAACCTTCACGGCCACAGAGAGAAACTCTGCACATCATCTTCCTATAGAACATCCTCCTACATACACTTCTAACAGCTAGCTGTGTCAGGAATGATCTTCTTCACAACCCAAAAGAGAAGCTTTAACAACATCCATCCGTTCAACCACCAAGATCAAACCAATTTAAAAAACAACATGGATGTAAGCATCTCAAAGAAGATCAAGCTAGTTCATTCCCCATTTCAAGAAATCAGCCCACACAACATTTCCTACCAATTCTCATAAGTAACAAGGAGATAAAACAAGCTGTATAACTTCCACTATGAATCCTCCAGAACCATTAGACAACAATTCAAGATCCATATCATGAAAGTGAACAAAAAAACAAACACATCTGAAAAATATAATGGGCCAAATACCTCTCAAATAAACTGTCGAGTAGACCAAGGGTGAGAACGAGAATACTCCTTCAAGATATACAAGTCATCATGACTAATCCAAGAGCAAACTCCTCATAGGTCTCTTATTGAACTCACGTTCAACCAAGGTGTAGGCTTCTCGGACTTTCTGCTAAAAAACTCATCAAGAGTAACAATCAACAACACATCTCTCATAAAAGAAAGACAACCTCACCTTATTCTCCATGTATCCATGAGTGCTAGCAACCGATCATCTCATGCTAAACTTCAACTGTATTACTACACTATCATGAAGTATCAAGCAAATAATCAAAGCACCCAATACACACAAAGAATTACGGACCAACAATAAATCAATCGGTGGTCGAGGAACTTATCATGACACCATGATCTACATATCCCCTCGGGAGATACCATGCTTCAAGTGACTTCACCATGGTCTAATGCACAATGCCAAAACTCCAGTGCACCAAGAGTATATCATGACATAAAAGCAAATAGACTCAAAACCAACATCACTGTCAAGCACCAACACCTCAGCGAAGGCTCCAAAGCATCCTCCATGGTTTAGAATGTTGCACATCTTCAAATAATATCCATGCAAATCTTTGAAGAACCTTCTGCAACAACGGGATCCCCAAGAGGCATCACGCAGCACTAAAGAGACCATTCACCACCATCGCGGTGGGCCAGTGCTTCACTAGGCTTAGCGAGCGTGACACGAGGCTCTCCCAAGCATCATGACCAGGCTGGCGGGAACCCGCGGAAAGCCATTCGAATTACTCAGAATATCCATCCTCTCATCTCAAAGCAATCCACACCCAATGCACAAAGTGACCACATGGCCATTCAATAAGTCTGCGCAGCCGTCAGCCTCGCCGGATAAGAGCCGGTCCACATCCGGTTATCTCACTCTGACCAATGGGTGGCTAATCCATCAACCGCTTCTTTCGTAGATCCACAAACGCCAGGACATACAAACCCATCATCACGACCATTTTACCCAACAACTTTGAGATTTCAAAGAGAATAACCATGTAGACAACATGACTCAAACACCAGATCATGCCAGATCTGATTTGCCAATCATGTCCACAACGAGCACCATAATCAAGAAACCCACAAGCATCACCACAAGAATGCTGAGTGAAAAATAACGTACCAACACTCCCATGCAAAGAAGAAATCACACCTTCTCAAACCATGCACAAAGCATGCATGTAGAATTGCAACTATCTCATCTTAGCACCCCAGAAATTCGGGGCTCTAGAAAATGAAGCTTATCAATGCAACCACAAGTTTTGCTTAACCATGTAAAACCTGCAAAACCACAGGACCATGCAAATACAAAACATCCTTAAAAAAGGAATCAGCAGTTCAAGAAAATCCAGGCCCCTTTCAGGCCAAACCTAAAACCACCAACATGTACATGCATCCGAGAAAGAGAGAAAAGGCTATTCCAAAAGATTGCAAATCATATAATGATTAACTTCATAGCCTTTATGTATTCGAGGTTAATAGGAAACGATTACCTTCCAACTACCGAAGGAGCACCACTAGCATGAGCACTCTCTTCGGGTGAAACAACCTAAAACCCTCCATATCATCAAGGGCCTGGAATGAGACACCAATGAGCTTTCTTTGCTACTACGATCATGGAAAAGAAATCCACCTCATACACCAAAGATATACTGCTACTAACCAGGAGACACATATCACATAAAAGTAACATGATCAACTCCCTTCTCCATCTCCACCATCCTTCAAGCTGCGTGCTGTCTTTGAATATCACAAGACTTCCACTCACCAAAAGGATCAATACAAAGTCAATTTCCTCGAAGTTTTAACGATACCATCGAAACGAAGAATAACTACACCCGGAAAGAAATACCGAGGAACCCGGCAACCAAAGGCTCGATACCGCGCTAAGGAGTCGCAGGAGGAAGTCTTGAGGGCATCTCGGAAGAAACCTCCATAACAATGAATGCCTTTGCTTAACTCATTTCCCATTAGTACCTCCAAAGACCGCGTGCAACTGTATGGCTACCAAGAGTAGAAGTGAAACGCCTGATTTATTTTCCACAAACTACGATCCTTCCCCGAGAGGGAAACGCTTAGCGGGTTCAATAGCATGCATTAGCGGATTCACACCAGCCAGAGTCAGCGGACGGCATGAAGAATCACGACAAAGAAACCGAAAAAAAAAAAAAGATTTCACGTAGGGAAAATCCTTTGGATGAAAACCCGCTCCCAAAGATCAAGCCATGTTGCTTGTTATTCAGCAACAAATGCGTTTACAATGATTCGGGCTCATACCGGGAATTACATCTTGTTCATTACTGCCGGATACAAGCGGTAACCGGCTGATACTCGGTGCCACGGAGAGAGTTCAATAGCGCCAGTACTACCTCTGCTTGCTCGCCTGGCCTCCAGGCGCTTCGGCCGATACTTTCACGGCTCCTCTCTTCTTCTCTTCGGCTCTTCGACTCTGTCACAGAACATCCAATGCATACATTTATACATTCATTCTCTACAGCCTCTATCAAATGGTTTGATTCAAACTGTTGGATCACAATGGTCGTATCAACCAGCTCAGCATCGTAGATGTTTCCACTTCCTTGCATGGAAGATAATGTGTCCAAGTCACACCACATAGGACAGCCTTTCACTCAGTCAAAGGTGTTCAACCTATGTCGCATGTTAGTGGGACACTAACCGTGTCTCCCCAATGCCACAGAGCCCATATCATCATTATCGCCAAGAGTCTTCACTATCGGTAAGACATTTTACGAAAGTCCTAGAAAGCTATCGGGAGAAGCCCCATGTCCCCAAGACCTCCTGCTTGAAGATGCAAAGGTATTAGAGAGGATTTCGGTAATCAGCAGGCTAATATCTTCTGCAGACGCTAATAGGAAGCTCATCATGTTATACCGAACTCCAAACAACAGTCGACAAGACATTTGCTTTCGTTGAGACGTTACTTTGAAATCTTCAAGTCATACCGAGTACTGAATAGTCGCCAAGAGTCATACCAACAACCATCGGCGAGAGTTCCCTCATCGGCAAGACTCATACCGCTCACCAAGAGGTTACACCGAGACTTCTCAAGTTACAGAAGCGCGGCCGGTCGGCAGACATTAAAATCTTCGCCAAGACATCATACCGATGCCTTCAAGTCACATCGAAGTGCTCGACAGTCAGCAAGACATTCGTCTTTCACCAAGACATCACACCAAGCACACCATGTCATACTGAGTTGGCAAGACTTTTGTCTTTCACCAAGACCTTACACCGAGTGAACAAGTCATCCCGAAGACTATCGGCGAGACTCTCCAAGTCGCCAAGACTTCACACCGAAGTCTTTTGTCACCGCGAAGGCACCAAGGTAAATCCCTATCGGTGAGACCTTCATCGATCACTGGGACATCATACCGAAACAAGCCTTTTAGCCAAGGGTCTCCCTGACACCGCTTGTCTCTCATAATCTTATCGAACCCTTCGTTACCTATCGGCGAGACATCACCCTATTGCCAAGACTTCATCCCAAAACACATGAGTTTCTATGATGACTCTAGAAGATAACTATCGGTGAGACATTCATATCGGTAAGACCTCATACCGAAACATAACCCTTTTGGCCAAGTCTCCCCGATATCCGATAGACACCAACTGTCGGCCAGACATCTCCCAGTCACCAAGACTTCCTGCCGATAGGAGCAAATCATATCGGGTTTCAGATGCCGATCGCCAAGACATTCAAGAGGTCACAACGATAGTCAGGATCAACTAGTAGGTCAGCCAGACATCTCCATAGTCTCACCGAAATTGCTCACAAGAGGTTTCAGCCTGTGGGATTGAGGCACACAATTCCAACACCTCACTGAATGCATCACAACCAGGTTTGGAGTACCCTTTGCACTGGTATGTGACAATGGCCCTGCCTTTTCTTCTGCCGAGTTCATTTCATGGGCTTATGATCATAGGATTGTTTTAAAATATTCTTCAAACTATTATCCGCAAGGAAATGGAGTTGCAAAATCAACTAATAAGAATCTCCTAGGAGTAATCAAAAAACTATTAGAGAACAATCCTAGAGACTGGCATACCTAGTTAAGATTTGCGTTATGGGCATATAGGACTAGGATCAAGGCTGCGTTGAAGACTTCACCATTTAAGCTAGTGTAATGCCAAGAGTTTGTGTTCCCTATTCACTTGCAAATACCTGTCTTGAAATTTATGCAAGAATTTTACTCTAGTGATGATAGGATTGAAGTAAGGTTAGCTGGCTTGCTGAAATTAGAAGAGCAGAGAGATGCTGCTGCGCAATTCTTTAGGCACCAGGCTGTTGTCAAACGTTGGTTTGACAAAAGAGCCAAAGTCAAGGCTTTCAGGATATCAGACCTTGTCTTGTTGTGGGATAAAGCCAATGAAAAGAAGGGTGACCACCAGAAGTTTGATAAGCTCTGGTTGAGTCCCTATCAAATTGCTGAAATCCTAGGAGAAAATGCTTTCTGGCTGAGTAGTTTAAAAGGAGAACTTGTTCCATTGCCTGTCAATGGATAGTTTCTCAAACATTATTTTGGGTCGTAAAAGGTCTGGTATTTTGTTGGGTTGTATATATGTAAATAGTTTGTTGTTCCGTTTGTTTTGTCTTTTCCTTATTTTATTTTTTTGTGAGGGCCCTTCATTTTATCCAATTAAGTAAGGGGGTTGTTATCTGAAGTATACTTTGGTTACTAGGAGAGAAGTTGGTTTAGATATTCTCAGGTTTTCTGATTGGATGATTTTGTCATAAATTCATTGTTTTATGTCCATCATCAATGAGAGTTGTGGAAAGTCATTGAAAACAAGGTGTAAAGTAAGCAATCTTCACTAACTACGATTGAATCTGTCACAAACCATCATAAACATCTCCTTTTGTAATGGTATATTTGTCTTAGGATGATGGTGTTGCAATATTTGAGTGAAAATTTTGATTCCCCGGATGTTGTTATGATGTCCATGGTAGTTTTCAACCTAGTGCAGATGTTGGACATCTGACATATTGAGAAGGAATTGAATGAAGGAACTTCAAAAAGAAAGAAAATAAAACTCAATACTGAATGGGTGATTCCAGTATCTCTACCGTGGCTATGGACACCTAACTGGCAGTAGAGCAATGTTGTGAGAAAACTAGAGGTATCTCCGTCGGAGCTATGGACGCCTGACTAGCAGCGAAGCAATGCCTAGGATATCATTGCACAACAATTAAAGGGAATCAACTCATGTAGTTCAAATCTTGCGCATAATTGTTCAAAAGATGAGGAAAACTTTGTAAAAGGGTGATGCACCATCAAACACACACATAGATTCAGGGGTAGGCAGTGTTGATTTACATTTGAGATTCTAGCTCAACCTTGTTTACTGAAACTGACCTAACTGGAATTATGATGTCCATAAACTAGGAGTTATGGGTAATTGAATCCCTCAGTTTCCTGAAAATGGTTAAACCATTTTCCCAGCCAAGTCGCCAATTGTTATGCCTTGCATAACCATCCCATTTTAAATTTGATTAAAATGGGGCCCTCTTTTGCTTTCGCTCTTTGTGTGTTTTTCCCCCTTCGATTTTGAGGTTTTGCTTTGCCTTGGCACGTGCTTAATATGTTTATTTGCTTGCACAAGTGTTTTCCCCAAGTTGCATATTGATAATCGTATGTTTTGGGCGAAGTTCGGGTTTTTACCTTGGTTCAAGATTTTTCGGTCCGTTTGGATTTTCCCAGTTTTCTTTCAAACTCTGGTTTCAATGTTGTTGTTTGGGTTTTTGAGCCATTTTGGGATTGTCCGCCCCGTCTAGATTTGGATCAGCCTGTTTTACACTTCAGTTCGGAGATTTCTGGACTCCACGGAATTCCACCTGGTCTGAATTTTTTTGGATTTCGTTTTGCCTTCAGGTTCCTGAATTTCTCCATTCCATCTTGTCTACACCATTAGTGCACCTAGGTAAGATTTTTGAGGTCGAATTTAAAGGGATTTGGGATATCTTGCTCTCATCTTTGTTGTGCATTTGTTCTTACATCTGGGATTGCATGAGTTGAAGCTTGAATTTCTTGATTTGCTTGCTGGTGCGTGGATTTTTGGTGCTTCAAGTTGATTTGGTTGCTAGGGCGTCCGATTTGGTAGCTCATTGCGTTTGTGGTTGAATTTGATATATTCATGGTATGTGGTTTCGGTCCTGACTCTCAGGTTGCTATTGATTTTTGATGCTTTATGGTTCAAATCTGTCTGGGAGCTAGACTCTGCATGATTGACGATTGAATATGTTAAACTAGGGTTGCGTTTAGGGTTTGAGGATTCTCAATGGTTATCTGGTATTTTTCCCTAGTTCATTCGGTCATAACATTCAGCTGTATCGAATGTCGGTGAGACACTAAATCGTGTCTCCTCGATGCCAAGGTGTCCGATCGCAACCTGTCGGCAAGACAAACGCTATCGGCAAGAGTCATGGCGATATGTATCCAGAACAACTCCATCGGCGAGACATCTACCATTGTCTTGAGATATAGGTTTCATTCCAAAAATCTAAAGGTCACGTCTATTTTTGGGGTTTTGCCTAACTTCGGGATTTTCCTGCCCAGCTGGATTTTCCCGGATCCCTCCAGATTACCTGGAAATGTGCTGAAACTTCATAAATTTACCGTTTTTCACGGAAATCCGATCCGGCTGGATTTTTCTGGATTTTTTGGGAGGCGCTGTGGAACGAGGAAATTTGGTGAATTGGATGGTTTTAATGATAAATTCTTGTTATTCCATGATTTTAACTGATATATTACACAATGAATTTCAATGATTCATGCATTCTTTTGTTCATTTTGATAATCTATTGTTGATATTAGTGCTTCATCGTGAGAATCCGCCTGGTTGTGAATTTTCTAAAATTCCTCCCATGCTGGTTTTCCCAGGTTAGCTCGAAATCCTGAACTTCTCAGTGTTGATGCTTAAGGGTTGATTTAATAGTTTTATCATGATTTTAAGCTAACACTTTGATGAAATGTTGTCAACGTTTGGATTCTCACACTAATGTTTGATGAATGCAGGTTGAGTCTAGCAAGGCAGCGACTGGAAAGGCTAAGAGAGACACAAAGGGATCATCCATCTCTGAAGCAGAAAAGAAAAATGAAGCTGGACGTGAAGAGTAGGATTCCTGAGGGAAGGATAGCATCGGTCTGGTTTGAGGTTTCAGATCCGAATATGAACACCCTGCTGTGAAAGACTAAGGCTATCATGGGATGCAGTAGCTAGGCACCAGCTGGATGAAGCAACGATCTACTGTGCAATCATTAATGAATATCAATCCCACAAGAGAGACGGGGACAATGCGATGAGACAGCTGGAGGATGATATTAATGCTATTGAACGATGAACTAGGGTTTCGCCTATGCCACTTGTGGATAGCTTGCAGAGGACATTCTTGATGACGAAGGCTAGAATGGAGCAAGGTATGGGCGATGTGTGGGAAGCAATTAATGCAAAGCTACGTTGAAAGTCGTGCTTCCTCATCATTTCGTTTTGCCTCTTCCTCACGCGTTGTGATCGAAGTTATGAGGGAGATCCTGGGCTGATCTGGTCGATGCCCTTGCATTTAATGCACGCTTGACTTTGTTTCAAACTCTTCTAGGGCCGACTTCTTCTATGACCGACTCATTGTAAACCCTAAACTGGGCCGACGCATCTGGCACATTTTATAAATATGGCATTTTGCCTCTTTTGTAAAGGTTAGACAGGTTAGACAAAAGGAAGAAGAGTTAGCGGATTAGTTAGCAAGTTAGGTTTTTTTTAAGTTAGACGTTTTTGCAGTTCAATAGGAGGAGGTGATGTATCTTCTTGATTTTCTTATCATAGATGGAGATAATTTGAAGACATTGGTTTCTGTACACTGGTGATCTTGCCAGATTTGTAAATGTTGCTTATCTGTTTCATTGATAGTAGGAGCAGCTAGATTTAAACCTTCTTTATATTATGCTCTAGAATGGTATTCATTTTTGGTTAATCATTTGATTTGAAAAGCTTTCAAGGAATGAAATTTTATCTTATGTTTTGTTTTAATGATGATTTGCAATCTACTGTTAAAGTTTGCATTGTGAATGAATGAAACTTTGTATCAATTACAAGTTAATTTTATTCTGTAGTTCTAGTTTAGGAATTCCTTGGAAGGCAACAAGTTTGATTAGTTGAATGAATCAACATTCTTTTCAGTTTGAAAACTTTAATCTATCTTTTTTTTATTTCTTTAAAACCACTAGTTAAAGTGGGTTTAGATAGATGTTTGATCTTGTAACAATCCAGAAGCTCAAAACTAGTAGGCCCCTTGAACATTACAGCCATATTGACCACTTCATGAAACAACAATGTTGTGAACCAACATAAAAGACCTTGGGAGGTGATTAGTTTGATTACTGATTGTCTCTTTCAGGAGAGGTGGGATAATTTTACTTTTATCTTACCTGCATGTTGTGGGTCAATTTGGCACATCAACAATTCCCTTTTAAGGGGTAAGTCATGTGGTGTAAAGGTTATGTCAGGAATATTTTCCACATTACTTGGAGGACGAATAGGAGTGAACAAGACCATGTTCACGGACTTAGAAGGACTAGGATCAGAAGATGAAGAAGCATATGTTATTAGATTGGTAGAATGAGAAGGAAAGCCCGATCTATGTAGATTTGTAGTCGATTGTTAGGATTGGCTACAAATTTGTTTGAGTTTTGTTTTCTACCATCGAGCCATATGGTACCACTTTCTATGTGGTCTTAGACTACATGTCGAAGATGCACACAATGTTCAGTATCATGACCAGGGACTTAGTAGTATTGACAAACCTTTATGCATTGTACCAGCTGGGATGAAGTTTGGTCAGCAATCTAATCTCTAGGAGAGTGATTAAACCATATTTTAATAGTTTTTGAAGAAATCTTATGTAGGATTCAGATAGTTTTATAAAAAAATTGTTGCATCCTACGATGTTATTTTTAGTAGGAACAAAAATTACGTTCGATATTGCCTTATTCTTTTTAGACTCCCCAGAAATAGACACAACTAACCAATTATCAAGATGGGAGGATGAGGAGGAACCCCCTTACTGTGTCATCGTCTATTGGTAGTCTCTCAATGTAGTACACAAATGGGTGAAAGAATGATATTTCATCAAGATAAATTTTTCTCTCAATGTTGACTGTAGATTTCCCATGAATACACATTGGACATCGGAATCAGGCAATACATAAAATATCTAAGAGAACAAGGATTGATATCGAGCAATAAATTTAATCAACTTCAAGTGAGCTCCCTACTTACAATGGACGAGATCAATGAAGGTGACCTTCATCCCAATGTTTGCTTGGAACTGCTACAAGAATTGATTAACCAATTGATCAAAGGAGAAGATAGAATTATCAGAAAGTGAGCAAAACCACTCCAGCACAACATCCTTGAGGGATTGTGGGAATAGCTTGGATAACAAAGCATCCTGGTAGAGGAAGTCAATACACATGGTAGTGAATGATGAGACATGAGTTTGCGGGTCACCTCTATCACTGTACTTATCAAAATTTGGGATTTCTACCCCTTGAGGGATGAGGACATTCAAGATACTCAAGGCCAAGGGACTATGGCGGTAATAGGGTTGCAATGTGGGTTGGGAAGAAGCACTATTTAGGTTGGCCAATTGTGATTGCATTTGTCCCATGTTTTGCAATAAGGCATTTAGGATGAAATCTGATGGTAGAGCTTGACTAGTCGTGGCAGTGGAGGTTCGGGATGCAGATACAGGGGTCTCATACCCCAAAGGGTTGCAATTCACTTTGACTCCATGAATATCAAGGAGCGCATTATTTTTATTATCGACATAAAGTAAAAGAAAGTATAGAAAGATCAGTATCTACCATGTGCACGAACACCTCTGGCATTGGGAGATACAACTGTGTACCAATGATCTCCAATTGGGTATCCTAAGGGTGGCCCAAGAATGATGTGTACATGAGTCTCTACTAGATTTTCTATTCCATGGAGCAACTCAAGACCCTTGGTTGTCACGTCTCATACATTGACTTATTTTGACCATTGACATATTTTGATCATGACTTATTTTGACCATTGACTTATTTTGATCATGACTTATTTTGACCATTGACTTAGTTTGACCATGACTTATTTAGATAATGTTTGACCATGACCTTATGAGATTTAATATATGAAGTATGATATGTGTTAAGAGCAATGCTTTAATATAATTGTTTTCTTTCAAGAATTATGAATGCATTCATATAAAATAGAAATGTTGAGTTAATTATTGTTTCTACAATGGTTACTAATACTCTTTTGTTTTGCACGCCTGAGTGCATTTGAGTGGCAGGTGATCGAAGGCCAAGGAGATCGAAGGCCAAGAGTGTGATTGAGGAAAAGGAGGTTAGCTTCTCGACAGGGTAAAAGAGGAGGAGAAACTCTCGGTTATGCACACACCACTTACATCATGTAGCTGCATTAGGTCATGTTCGTTTTTACAATGTGATTGCGTGAAAATGATTAGCATAGCGAATTTGAAATATGGTTTAATTAAATCACGAAATAATATGGCTTATTCTATTTCATTATTTCTCATTATATATTTGAGCAACAAAAGGTTAAATCTGTTTTTGTTAAAAGAAATGTATTTAAAAATAAAAACAAATTAAATAAAAGAATAAACATAATATAAATCTGTTTTGCATAAATGAATTTTAAAAATTGCATAAAAGGGGATATAAATAATTCTGTTTTGGGATATATGGTTAATTTTTCCAAAAGAATGAAGAATGAACAGCCCGAGAGAGCATTGGGCTCTGGAAAAATTCTGTCTCAAAACCAACAATTCGCTGGGCATGTGGCAATCCTTGGAAACTGCTGTCATCTGGAAATTTTATGCATGATCCTCGAAAAAGAGGAGGAGGCTTTAAGAAAGAGGAGAAGACTTTGATTGAATACATCGCAGAGCTCTGGAACAGAGGAAACAGGAGGTACTGTTGAACATCTGCAAATAGAACCAAATTCTGCCAGGTTCTCTTCATTGCTATGCCTTCTTTTAACTTTATTTTAAAAACTGTAGTAAGGAATTGAATTATTCCCTGTTTTAGAGTACAAACAACTGAGAATTCCTTCCAATTTCGTTTTGAAGTCTGGGTAACAGCTTACTATTCTGTGTTGCAATTATAGAATACACATTCCTTCTTCAGAATTAGGGTTTTCGTTCTGTGGCAAGTCTGCATTTTTTCTCAAGTGTAATTACATGTCTCCATATCTGTTTTGTTTAAAAATTCTGTCATCTAAATAAAAACCAAAATGTCTTGAGATAAATCCGAATGCAGTTTATACTGGGCGAATGTCTTTCTTTTTCTTGAGTTTTGAAATTGCTATGGGAATTATTTCCCCTGCCCTCCCCATGGGAAGGTCGTGGACTGTGGAGGCTCGCGCCCTCCACAGGCCACGGCTTGTGGAGGGCACGAGCCCTCACAGCCCGCCCCTTCCCCATGGGAGGGGCAAGGGCTTTCCTGAGCCCTTTGGTCGCTCAATGCCAGTAAGGAAACCATGTAAAATACCCTATTATGTGTGCACGACCAGTAAATTCGTTGCACAGATTTGAAAACCAGAATTTCTTACTTCGAATTATATACAGCTGAACATGAATTTCTACACACACACACACATGTATATATATATATATATATGTATGTATGCATATACAAAATGACTGCACATACATACATAGATATATATATATATACCTATATATATAAATATATATATAAATAGATACCCATGCATGGTGTGCCAAATACAAATTGAAGCAGGAAACTCATATCCAGAAAATAGTATGAACTCTGTTGATTTTGTGCCAAATACAGATTGAAACAGAAAACTCTTTTCCAGAAAAGTAGTATGAATTCTGTTGAATATATATATACAAATATCTCTGAATTGATAAACTTGAAGCCAGGAAAAAATTGTCTTGAAAAGCCATGTAACATAAAGTAGTATGAATTCTGTTATATAAATATCTTTGAATTGTTAAATCTGAAGCAAGGACAGAATTGTCTTGAAAAGCCATGTATCAGAAAGTTGAATGAATTCTGTTAAATATATACAAATATCTCTGAATTGCTAAACCTGAAACAAGAACAGAAGTGTTTTTTTTGAGACACCATGTAAACTGGAAAGTACCTTGAATATGTTAAGAGGATTACAACATGAAATGTGAATGAAAGATTATCTTTCAAACCTCAGAATTTTTGAATAAATTGCATTGTATCAGTATATTATTTTACTCTGTAACATGTATTGAAATAGGGAATTAAAACTGTCAGTCAGCTTGAGCTTGTAAGAATAGAAATGCATATTGAAAACTGAAAACACTATTCTTACTATCAATTAGTGCACTGAAAATTATCAAGATATATATATATGTTCTTTATCCAAATTAAAAGGGGACACTTACCAAAGGATAAATGACATCTTACAACTGAAATATAAAGATTCACTTCTTTTAGAATTGATTGAATGATGGAAGCCTGTATGAAAATGTATAAAGTTTCTGTTAAGTATTATTTTTACTTCACTATGGTAACTTCCAGGACAGGGTGTCGAAGGTGGGCAAACAGAGACGGTAGTATTACCTTTTCTAATTCTACCATTTATTATTTTGCTTGGCCAAGCACTGTACCATTGAAATAGATGGATTGTTTATTTTAGAAGCCTAGAAGTTTATTTGAGTCTCTACCACCTTCTGTTGCAAGAAATGTGTTTATTTCATGTTAGAAATGTATATAGGCATCAGGCACGCACCGAGAGTGCCCTCCTATTTTACCGTTTCGGGTTGCTAGGCTCCTTTATGCAGGGCCGGGGATTCCTTCGAGTTAGGAAGGGACCCGCGAAAGTCATGGACTTCGTGGTTGGGCGGAAAAGGTGCCTGAATCACATTCTTGGCCCCAGCTCGCAAGAAGACCAAGGTGTCACGGCGGTTGGTGGATCCAAGGTTATTTGCTATTGATGTACTTATGTATCATTCAGACTTGGCTTGTGAAGCCCATTGTATATGTATATACATTTTGACATTCTTGTTGAAACTTGAAATGGAAGTATATTTTGAAAGTATTTAATGTATCATTGATTTTGAGAGGTTAAAGTTTTATAACTTAGAAAAGATGTTCTATTAGAAGGATTGATTCCTCCAAGTGAGGATGAATATATGTATAAGAGAAAGTCATTGAAACACTTATGTTTTGATACATTACATTGATGATATTATTTTATGAAATGCAATTTAAATTCTCTTTATTTCATTTGGAAGAGTTATGAGAAATGTTGCCTTTGCGGAAACCTATTTATAATGGTTTGAATAAATTTAGAACACTCTTAATTTCTCTTTAATGCTGTGTTAAATGGTTTGAAAATTAATCTTAATTTTCCGGAGTGCTATCATGCACCGAGATGAGTAGATTTCTCAAACCACAGACAATAGGGACAACTTGAGTGTACACATTATCTTTGTTAAAAAAAAATTCAAATTCTTTAAGTTTCTCCTCCAAAGTTTGAACTTGCTCAAAGGGAACCCTAAGAGAGGCTTCATGATCTATGGGGGTAGAAGACCCAAAAGGAGTACTTGGTTGAGAAGTGATTTGAACCTTTGTTGAAGGACAAACAAAAAAATAAGGAGGGGTAAGGTGATAGTCCTGTAGTGAACTACTCAAAATTAGGACCCTGACGGGTAGGACTGAACTATCTTCTTGAACCCATCTCTAAGTTTTGAATGCTTCTTCTAACTATGTGCCTAGAAGTTGTAGAATGGGTTGTGAAACTCATAATAATATCACGACACTTGGTCCAAACAGTCGTCCAAATAAGAGAAGAAATTTTCAACAAAAGATTAAGGCTAGGATAGTTTCACGTTGGGTTCACCAAAATGTAGAGGAAATTTGACATCTTGAAATGACAAGATGTTAAAGGGTGAATGTTCCTCGACTACCTTAGGGATCAAAGCTCGAGTGACAAGATGAGAAGAGAAAGGAGTTTTTGTGTATTTTATATTTTATGCAGAATCAGAGGACGAGAATTTTAGAGATTTAAAGAGTAGGTTATAGAGGTCTCTTGAGAAAATTGGAAGGCTATAGACCAAGGATGACAGTGAAACACACAAATGTCCCTACAACGCATTGTAGTCTTATACGAACGAAAACCAAGTTTACTATAAAAATGACTAGAACCCACTTAACTATTCGATACCCAAAATCTCAAGAACACACTAAAATAACATAATAACATAAATAAATAGAATAACTATAATGGGCATAAACTTAATGAAATGGAAAGGAAATGACAAGATAAAAAAAGAAGAAAGGAGACACTCATACGAGGTCCACGAATGAAGCCTCCCACAAAGCTGCAACATCAACACTCGCACACACAAAAGTGAGAAAATGATTGGGGTTGTTTTAAGGGCTTTCCTCAATCAAACCCCCACGTAGGTGTTCCCACCTCCATGGATAGCCATATAGATAAAGATAAGATAAAATAGACAAGATAAAGAGAATAAACGTGTTAGAATAACAATGACAAGTAAAAACGATAATGCAATGAGGAGATTATGATTACCCTCTTTTAGCAAGTAAGAATGTTGAAAGGAAGAGCATGCAACCTCCAAGACATGCCAAGAGTGTCAAAGTGTTGATGTAGAGAGCCAAGGAGTAAGAGAGCTTGAAGGAATAGAAAGAATGAGAGTGGAAGATTGCTTGAGAATGGAGAAGAATGAGAGCTAGATTGGATGAGAATGAATCATGTGAATAGAATTAAAAAATGGGATGTTTGAAAGAGGTATAAGCATGCAAAGGGATGTTTTCAGTGCATCTGCAAGTTGTAGAGGCATTACACTTCGTGGGTAGGCAGGAAGTGTAACGTCCAAACAACTATGCAGTCTTGAATCTTTTCGGGATGTTTGCACAACACGCAAATGTTTGTGTGACATGTGGTCATCTATGGAAAAAGTTTACTTTAACGATCGAGAATGAAAGGGGTAAGGACAAAACTAAGGTTGGACAAAAGGGGTATTGCATTATCAAATTTAATTAATCTAAAGGGGAGGTTTATGGAATGTGAAATTGCATATGATGCAATTTTCAACATTATAGTTGTGTGACATGAAGAGCACTACATTGTCTCAAAACATCTTTCACCATTCAAATGCTTCACCTCAAATCATTTCTCTCATAGTTGATTGGACATCTAACATGATATTTCACTTGATTAAAATACCTCGTAGTAATAAACTGCTTGAATCCTATTTATATTAATTTTTCTATTACAAAATAAATTTATTATTATAATATTTCAAATCAAAATACTAATTAGTACATAACACTTGCTTGAAATTTGAAAATTAATTTATGAGTCTAACAAATAGATATAATAAATGAAGTGAGAGGAATTAGGGCTAACCCAGAAATTGGAGCGATTGGCTTTCATTACTTTGGTGTTACAATACAAGTCTATAAACTACAAACTAGTACTAGATCTAGGATAAGAGTCTTGAGATTATTGATATTTGAGAATCCTTGGACCTAGGACTATATCATGCCTACATGATAATACAAGTCTAATAATTCTCCTTCCATGAATTTTTTAATCAAATAAGTTAAGAAGTGATAAATGTTGATTGCCAAATTGCTAAATGTTTAGTGTAATAAACAATAATTAAAGTGGCCTGGGATGATTTCCTTAGGTGCAAGACACAAAGTTTAAACTTTTGACCCCCATGCCAATAAGGAACAATCATATCCCAAGATTGTCAACTCACAAATCAAGAAATCTAATTTTTGAAACTAGGGAATATATCATGCCTACTATATAGTCTAGAGGATGAGATTGTAGGTCCAATATAGTTTTGTGTAGAAAATTTTTAGGAAATGGATTTGTGCTAGTCAAAGAAGATGATTTGGTATGACAAAGTGATCTGATTACAAGGGTCCCTTAAGCACTTCCACCTAATTGCAAAACTTCCTTTGATTCCTGGCCAAAGTTAGATTGTTCTTCATCGCACTTATACAATCTAATAGGCATTCCTTAGATCGATAGATAAGTTGAACACAACATTAATGTTAGTTGTGTGACATGAAGATGTCTCAAAATATCTTGCATAATTGATTGGACCTCTAATATCTCCTAATAATAAACTACTCCAATCCTATTTACATTAATTTTTTCTATTACAAAAATTATTCTATTATAACAATATTTCAAATTGAAATACTAATAATTTATACAATCGTGACATTACTTAAGATCACGTTTCTTTGAAGCATTCGATTAAATGGTTTTTTTTTTTAAATCGCATTCCATGAAACCAAATTTCTCTGAGCCATTTTGTCAAACAGTTGTTGTGCCCTGCCTGTGCATATGCTTCCACATTTTTCGAAAAAGGGCATGCTATTAAAAAATTCACTTGCTCTACATTTCCTCAAGGCATTTTATCAAACATTCTAACTGCCTTTTCTGTGAATACCAAGTTTCGTTGCGGCATTTTGTCAAACAGTTGATGTGCCCTGTGGTTAATGCCAAATAAATGTCTTTGTGGTTTTTTGTCAAATGGTTCACATAGACAAATTTCCCTTGTGGCATTTTGTCAAACAACTCACGCGTACAAAATCCTCCGATGAACGTCCTACCCTGTTCCAAAACTCCCTTTTAAACGCTTGTCTGAGGAATGCTGGAAGGGGTGTGGAATTATTACAACGCCCTGTTCTTTATAATAAAATTTTAAACAAAAAGAAAAATGTGGAGCTGCTGGCAGAGGCTATGGTGTTTGGTTTTACACCTGCCAAGCATTAAGAATTGCAACGCCATTTTGGTGGAGAATAAATTTTAAAACCAAAAAGAAAAACCCTAAGTGTAGAGGAGCTTGGAGTTTGGTACCATGCCTTGACAATGCATTTGCTGAGGTTTCAAAAGCCTTCCCTCAAGTTTCAAATGCCTGCCTTAAAGAAAGCGAATTTTAGCATTAGATGGTGTAGGATGCATGCTAGCATTAGGTTATAGCAAATGGTTATTTAAATATTATTTGACTAATTTAGTTGATAGGTTATATGTAGTAGGAGCTTTCATTTCAAAAGTTGTTTCATGCAGTAAATTATGTCGATTTTTTTTCGGTTATTTATTTTTCAATTATTCGGAATAGTGTATATGCATTGAATGTGGAATGAAATTGAATTGGTAAAGATCAAATTATATTGTATTGTTATCATATTAGATTGTCCAAACAAGAGTGG
>VDFB02199923.1:0-10727 GCA_007258455.2 Sequoia sempervirens
TATTGCAATAATAGTATTTACCATTAATGTTATGAAATGATAATAATGAACATGTTATATATTAGTAATATAAGTGTTGCAAGTGTTATTATCCAATATACAGTTCCCAACGTATAACAAACAAAACCATTCGCATTAAGAGAAAGCACTAATAAATATTTCTTTTATTGTTGGTTTTAGGGCATGACCTTGGAGAACCAAATAGTAATGTTGTTAAACATTAAAAATTGTCAATTTTGGAACAAATGACAATACCATTAATTGGAGTAAATGCTATTGTAAAGTTTAAATTTATATTTTAATTTTAGGGTAAATACAAGTTTTGGTTGAATTTATGAATTAGAAATAGAAAATTTGAAAGGGCCCCACCCTTTTACAAAGACCAATAAAGAAACAAAAAATGATCAATCATATTGGCATGGAACAACAAGAAGAAAATTATAGTTGTAAGTTAGAAAAATAACATCCAATTAGAAATACTCCACCAATAGTGGCAATGTATCTAATAAAGAGGGTCATTTTCCCAAAAATATTAGTAGATCTATCATTTCACAACTTGAATCCAAAATTCTTCAAGGAACTATATCTTATTGTCAACCTTATCCTTTTCCATGAATGAACCTAGTTTCAAGGTTTGTAATGGAGTTTCCATCTTTAGTTTCCAAACTTGAGACCAAAGGGAATAAAGGGTTCCTATAATCTTCTAAACTTGAACCTTCTTCATATTTTTAAATAATTAGAAGAAATACCAAGAGGTGAATGTTGCAATTCAAGAGAATGGTAGAGGAAATGAACTCCAACTAATACATCTGTAACATGATTCGTGTCTCTACCAATCTCCTCTAAATTTCTCTTGACAAGACCTTCTAAATTAGTCATGTCTACAAGAGGACCAACCACCCCTCGATTATGCTCAAAGGGAGCCTCAACCAAATCCTAAGGTAAACAAGGCCCCATCTCATCCTTATGCATTTTGTTCAACCTTGCCTTCCTCTAAAATTCCTACACCTATAAAATACATAGCTATGTACACATGACAACATGGTGAAAACACAAGAAAATCCTATAGCATGACATGTTGAACCCAAATAACCAAATTCAAAAATAATTTAATCTATAAGTATAAATAGTTTGATAGTAGAAACTTTATACATATAAAAATATGATAAATGTGTGATTATTTTTCTTTCCAATCTATAAATTTTTGATGTGTGCTTGGCTATATATAATTGAGATGATTCACTCATTTAATGTAATGATAAAAATTTAGTATGTACATGAAAGAAATATTTTCAAGACATCAAGCTACCATTCTACATAACTCTCACATGGAAATAAGAATATTATTTTATTTTAACTAAAGAAATTGTGTCTACTCTATCTTGAAAATTACTAATTAATTTTTAATTATATACTTATAATTTAAAATAAGAGCATCCTTTGTAACATGGAATAGATAGTTTAATTAATGAAATAAAACATGTTTTTATATTAAGAAAAATTTACAAATATATGGAACTCATACATTGAGAAATTGACTAAGATGTAACTCTGTATGAGAATTAAGATGCTCAAATAATTTATATATCTTCTTTCAATAATTAACATTAGAAATTAATACTTGGCTCATATTGTATATACCCACCTCCCAATGGTCTTGGAATGGATGCATTTAGATGGAGAAGGATTTCAAAAGGCTCATGGTACTTGTGGACCCCTCAAAGGCATGATATAGAACACATGAAAGTTCTTTATTTATGAAATTTGGTCTTTAGTTGTTGGCTTCTAGTATGAATGTTATCTATAAGGTGGAATTCTTAGTTGAGACTCTCAATCTTCCATTGTTGGTTTCTAGTGTGATTATACAATGTGAGCCAAGTATTAATTTATAATGTTAATTATTGAAAGAAGGTTTTGTTTCATAAGAAGAGGTATGTTGACATATTCCAAGGCATGTTATTATCCACAATGCATGAAACTTCTTCACATTTGTACCAAGTTCTAAACGGGTACAAATCTGCCATTTCCATGGAGGAGATTGATGATTTAAAAAGAAAATATAGCATGCCATTTCTTTCTTGAGAAGTCATGTTTGCATTCATGATTTGCAACTTCCATCTTCATCCAAAAAGAAATTTGTTATCGTTATGTGCCCGATATTAACAAATCAAAACCTTCTTTTGAGCATGATCGCCAACACAAAGGTAAACGAGTGGAAACAGAAGAAAGCTCGATTAATGGCTTTTAGCATGTTGGTGGAAAATCTACATCTTTTTGAAAGTGGCTTCCCAGCTAATCAGTCTTGTGTTTAGTAAGGTTTTGTAATCTCCAGTGTTATGTATTCGGGTCATGGGTATATCTAGTATGATGTCTTCTTTTGGGTATTTTGGGTGCACAAGAGAATGTGCATATGTACTGATGTATTCAACCAATGTGCTTATGTAACATTGTAATCAGACAATTGGTCATTTGTACTGGGACCTCACTAGTCTTTTTGATATTTTGTAAAATTCGTTACTCGGACTACAACTGGGGGTTTTCTTGTTGGTTCTTTCCCGCCATTATGTCCGCCTGAACCAGCTATATGTAAAATATTATATATAAATAAAATTATAAGTGGTATCCCACTTTTTCTTAAAAAAAAAAGTTCTTGTAAATGTCCACATCTTTTTGCTTGACATGTGCAGTTGCTATTTTTCCTACAACAAGATTTTCTTTTATGCAAGGTCCCACTCGCTCCAAGATTAGTACAAAAAAACTATACCCGTAACACCTAGAATGTAAGATGACCAAGGCTTAATACCAAATGAAAGAAAGTAGTGGTGTAAAAATATTCCTACACTAATAAATGGGATATTATATACTCAAGCACTAACAATACCTACAAGCTAATCATATGAATCATGTGATATTATATACTCAAGCACTAATAAATGGGATGTTTTGAAACTATACATTAAAAGTGGTTTATTGAAACCATGAGTGAAAATAATTCAACCACAATTTTTGTATTCCACTTTGATATATTCAAACCCATTAAAAGATTTCTTATGATTTTTCATAATGTTGGTCAATACTTTACTATAAATATTCTATAGTCATGCTCTTAAATGTCATAAGAATATATGTCATAAGAGGGTTTCACCTTATAAAGCTATAATGATATTATATGCTCTTAGAACATCTTAGACACCTCCCAAAGCATTCAAAAAAAAAAAAAACTACCAACACAAAGTGAGATGCCCCATTTCCTAATATGGGGACAAAATAATAAATCAAAATATTAGGATGCAAGGTTGACCCACCTTTCCCAATACTTGGCTAAGTTTATCATCTATTGAGGAGTGGATCCCAACAACAATTGTGCTTAGTGCTTACTACTAATCCAAGGAATACCTATTCATTTTTTCTTTATTGTATGCCTAATGGCTCCTCATCTCAAGTTAAATTATGGGAATGGATTTTTATGCCCTCCCTATGACTAAATGGCTACAAGGAGGTGAATATGATATGGTGGAAAAAACCAAGATACAAGTTGGTTTAGTTCTCATAAACTCTCTAAAAAATAATTTAATTCCTACATCCTAACTAGAAATACCATGAGGGGTTTAGATCCCATTTTAGAAAAAAAAATATTCTTATATTGATCACTAGTTCACTTGGACCAACTAAAGAGATGGTGAACTAAGGGAAACTTAGTTGTATTGATAGATTAAAACTTAGTTATTTCTCTTTCCATTGTCCCATCTCCACAAAACACCCTTATTTAAGTAGATTCTATTAAACCTATCTCACATATCACCTCCCAATTCTTTAAAATTTTCAAACTTCTTATTCCTCATACCTAATAATCTATCCTTCAAGCTCAACACTTCCCACCTCAATCAAATTGATCACCTTGTTTCCCTAATATCCATTTGGCTGATTTTCCTAGACCTCAACAAAATGGTAAGTGGATACAATTGTGGAATGATGCGATTAAATCTATTGCACACTGACCTACTATGATCTTACAATAAGAATATATGGCTAGAAAGAGATCTAGAATGGAAAAAAAATATGGATCCTTGGAATAGAAAAAAAAATCTTGTTTTGGCTTTAGCACTTACTAATTATAACTTTTCTACAATGAGTGGTTGCTTCCGTTGAAATAAAACTTAGAAGATTTGGACTTAATTGTGGTAGAGGATCTCAATTAAGAGATAGGATACATTGGATGAAAGGATATAAGGTCCATACAAAATATTTTTTAGTTATCTCGAACATATTTACATTCTCAAGAGTGGATAATATCTATCGTTGATCAAGAGAGGTAGTTCCATGACAACTCTAATGATATTAAATCCATTTTCCTCCAACATTACAAATAATTTTTAATTGATCTAGTTGAAGGAGATCCTCTTCAAGATATAGTTGAGGAATTGATTGGCACTTGCATACCCAAAATAATTGGTCTCAAAAAATAGGCACATTTAGATAATTTATTCACCCTTGAGGAGGTTGATATTTCCTTGAAGGATTTGAATACTCAAAAATTCTTGGAATAGATGGTTTAGCTACACAATTCCTTAAAACAATATGTCCATTCATCAAGGAGGACTCTATGAGGTATAAAAAGTAGCTTTATCAAAGGGATCCATCATTTAAATTCTATTAATCAAGGGTTGATAAATTAATTCCTAAAGGAAAAATATTTTTTTTTATCTGAGGGTGGATACTAATTACTCTTCTTAATACCTCCTACAAGATTGCAGCTAAATCCATAGCTAAAATAATTGAACAGATGACACAAGAAATTGTAAGACTAGAAAAAACTATATTTATAAGAGGGAGATTTAAATTATAAAACTTGAATCTTTTTAAGGTATCTCATTAGATTCTACTTACTCTAACTTAAATTTAAAAAACAACATTAAAATCCACAAAACAAATTTCAAAGACAATAAATTATTACAATATTATTTAAAAATCTAATTGTAATGAACTGTATGTTATAGTAATAAATATTCAAATTTTAAATCTATGAAAATATATATAACCAAATGATCCTTAGTTTTCATATATAATTTGTGATAAGAATGTTGAATATTGTAATTTTTTAGGCCAATCTTTAGGCACTAATTCACCATTGTTAAAATGATCCTTAGTTTATTCATTGTTTTTTTATGATTATAATTTTTTTCAATTTCTATTAAACCAAACTCAAAATAATGGTATAGATTAAGATTCTTGTCTTTATCATAATTAGAAGTTGTATAAATTGTTAAATTATATATTTTTTAACATATATAAAATGTATGGTTGGATTAGTGAGATATTTATAACAAGTATGCAATATATTTAATCATATAATTATTTTTGTAATAGAGATGAATAATTAAATAAATGCTATAACAATATATAAGAGTTAGATAAAAGAATTAAAATTAAATATATTAATAACAAATAGTGATACTATTATTGAGGGTAATATAAAGGGGGGTCGTCATACTAAAATAAGTCGCAAATAAAATCACCCGAGTAAGAAAAGTATTTTATTGATAATCTTATTAGGGATGCTAAGATGGTAATAAAAGTTTTGCAAAAAACAATGAGCTGACAAATAATAGTGTTTATGCACTATTGTAAATATATATATATATATATATATATACATTATTAATATTATTAATAAAATTTATTATAGTATTGATATGGGTATTAATGGATGGTATTTGTAATAGTATAAATGAGGGTATATGTAAACATGATATCACTATCACATTAACATTTCTATTATGAGTAAAGTTTAATATTATTTGTGAGTAATAAAATTGATAGAATGTTTGTATTAATTGTAGAGGGAGCCTTAATATCATCGAGTATTGTTAATACTCTTATCAATATTCATATCGATAGTTACCTTAATACTAATGTTAGCATACTTAACCTTATTAATGCTCATCGATAATTGGATAGCATTTTTGGCAAAACCTTTTATAGATGTTGAAATATGAGAGGAAAATAAATAAATAAATGCAAACCATATAATTATTCATGTTGTTATTACCATCAAAAGTTACATATTTAGTACTTTAAATGCCATCATTGGGTCATGAGGAACTATCCTAATAATCATAATACCATATTGACCTTACTGTCAACAAGAAATAGAAGTAGGAACAACTCATTGTGGGTTATGATGACATAACCATTATAATGAGAATATTATTAGTGTAACCATTAAATTGTGATACTTGCAAATTTAATATTTAAAGTATAGTTAATAGTGAGAGATGCATTAATAATAGTATCACATTAGCAAGTTAAACCAACAAATTAATTAAAGAAAGGATGCTAATTCTATTGGAGATGGTTATTGTTGCATCATAAACGCTTAAAGAATTAATTAGCGTAATTAAAGGATTTAAAAAAAAAAATTATTGGGTTTTTCTAGTGAAAAATTATGGGCATAACAATTATATATTTTTTAACATATATAAAATGTATGGTTGGATTAGTGAGATATTTATAACAAGTATGCACTATGAAGTCAAACTTTATTAGATTTGATTCTTAATAAAAT
This sequence comes from Sequoia sempervirens, assembly GCA_007258455.2. Taxonomy (NCBI): domain Eukaryota; kingdom Viridiplantae; phylum Streptophyta; class Pinopsida; order Cupressales; family Cupressaceae; genus Sequoia; species Sequoia sempervirens. The sequence goes on from VDFB02199923.1 coordinate 6,566, forward strand.
TAGTTTCTTAGATTCAATTCATAGCTTTATGCAATCTATAAGCTAAAATAGTTTGATGGTATCTAAACTTTTATACATATAAAATATGATAAATGTCTGATTATTTTGCTTTCCAATCTATAATTTTGATTCTTGGCTATACTGAGATTATTCACTCATAATGTAATGATAAAAATTCATCCCTCATATGGAGGGGATTTTATATTATCTTCCATTACCCATCCTCTCTCTTTATGAGACTTCTTATGGAATATTGATAATTTAGTGTGAATTTAATTTTAGACATATCTTAACTAGATAAATTTAGGTTCAATGAAGGCAATAGAACCTTTTTTCACTTACATAATCCTATTTTGAAGTTCATTTATGTTAACAACTATTAGATTAGATATTTTTATCCCCAATTATTTTCAAATAATTTTACACTAATCTTTTGTTTTCTTGTTCTTTTCTTTCATCATTTCATTTTAAAATTTGAACCATTTAAGGATGCTATGTTAACACCTAAACATAAATTTGTATGTCCATACATTTTGCATTGTATTTTATTAAAATTAGAAATGTTTAATGTATGACCATTTTTCAAATTACAATACCCCCAACTTAAAATGTACTCTTAAACTAGTAAAATATTGTGCATTAACCTTCCCTACAAACCCACACTTATCTTTACTAATACCTTTATTTATCGTTTTGTCATCACATTATCATTGTTGAGTATTGCATCTATTACTGAATTTCTTTTACTTTGTTCATGAAGAAAATGATAGTGTACTTCAATACATGCTTAGTTCTCCAATTAAACCTTAAATTTTGTGTCCCTCACTATGCCACTTTTATTTTCATAATTTTTTCAACCACATTAATTATTTTATGGCTTTGAAAATTCCTATATATTCTAACTTTTCACTTTGAAAGAAACCATTATTTTTTCTTAATTATTCATGAAACTACACCTTCATGTACAATGAAGTAGCATTCTAATGTTGATATTTGGTGATCAATATCCCATATCATATCTACATTGCAACATATAATTAGCTTAATATTTTTCTAAACTCCCATTGAATTTAATCTAATGATCAATAGTTCCTTAAAAATATTTTTTAAATATTTTAATAAATGCCCAATTCTAAGCTTTAGAATTATTTGAAAATTATAACTCAAATTATACTTAAAGCCAATGCAATGTCAAGTTTTCTAGAGATTAACAAATGTATACATCAAAACTCAAGCTATATGGTGCCAAGGAATAATAGTTATATGATAGATTATTCTTTTTATGTCTTAACACACATTTGTTTTGAAGGTTTCTTACCATCATTTATTGGAGTACCTATTAGTTTACAATTATCCATCTTGAAGTTTTTGTAAGATTTCACTATGGAGATATACATCCAAGACCAAGAAATCCTAATTGAAAGAATAGGAGAGATTTGTTGTCCTTGCACATATGTCTCATTTTTCTTTGACAATATAGAGACTCCCCTTTACATTTTTTGTTTCTTTGTTTCCTTTTCATTTTTATTAGGTCTTGTTTTTATATTGTCTTTCTTTTCTTCTTCATTTTGAACTTATTTTGTGCTTTTTCAAACTTTCAAGTTTTATTGCACTTGAATGACTATAAATACTTTTAAATGTCCTCAAGTCATCTTGGTAAGGCAAGTTGCAATGTTTATATGATCCTTGACTCCAATTCCTTAAGCCAATTCTTTTTGTTTCAATATTTATGTTTGGTTTTAGTTGATTATTTGGGTTGTGTTTTATGTCCCATAATTTTTTAACTTTTTTCATCTTAGCATGATATTGGAAATTTATTTGAAACCTTGAAACATCTTATAGCCCAATTTTGTTGGGGTTCTTTGGATCACCTTGTTATACTCTAAGGGTTTCCTTTGCTATATCACTAGCCTAAAAGTTCTAAGTCACTTGTATGCATAATCCTCAAACTTTGATGCTTGGCATGGAATTTGACCTATGTGTATCCTATCATTGGCTATGCATTTATGGATTTTTTTCATACATGTGCATGTAGTTGTTTTGTGTCTTTGGTCTTTTATTTTCATCACTTCAATGTTCTCAAATTATTTTTATGTTTTATGCTCTAGGGATTCCTCAAGCTGGAGTCAAGCCAAATCTAGATATTGGATCAAACGAATCCGTTGAAGAACACATGGACCTTGAAGTTAGGGAGGAGACCCAAGTTCAAACAATGCTTGTTGGAGAGGGGTCAAGATCACTTCCTTCTACTGGTATGGATGAGCATATAAAACTAGCAGAAACTTCTCTCACTTATAGCATCATGTCTTATCAATCTGTTTGCTTGCAGAAATAAACTTCACTTATATAACATCATCTCTCACTTTTGTTTGCAAAATATTTTGTGACATGTAGGAAGAGCTCAACAAGAAGGAAGTTATCATGCTCAAGTCAAGGAAAATATAGACATTGGATCAAATGAATCTACTCAACAACACATGGTCCTTGAAGATAGGGAGGAGGCACAAGTTCAAACGATGCATGTTGGAGAGGGGTCAGGATCACTTCCTCCTACCGGTATGGATGAGCATATAAAACTAGCTGAGAAGGTGGGGAAACAAATTTCTCATAGAAATTTAGATCATTTACTTGAAATGGATATGGAGAAACTGAAATATTATGCCAACTAGCCTTATAATAAGAGAAAGAGGTCAATGACTAAATGTAAATGGAATGATCAATCATCATTTCAATCATCTTGATACATCTCTTTAAAAACCCACTGTTATCATGTTTACTTTGTGATGAGCTCCAAAGAGTCATTACAATTGTTGGGTGTACATTCAAGATCAAATAAGAAGAAACACATGGGATACAAAAGGATATTGTTCAAAAAATGTTAAAAAGGGTTTAGATTCCATTGGGAAAGGATTCAACCGCTGGATAAGGCCAATACAAGAAGGGTGATGTTGACATCTATTGTACATCAACATATAGCAAGAAAAAGAAAAATGTCAGCACTTTCAACTGAAATTGGTTATAGTAGAACCACATTGATAAAATATGAGAAAAAGAGAAAGGTTTTGGATGAGAGTTTAGAAGGCAATTGGGCAATTATGTGTAGAGCTCCTCGTTCTGACAGGATTGAAGATGTTGTTAGGAACTTGGTCTCAAGTTTTTGGCATGATCAGACTCGTCCATCATCAAATACTAGAGATGTTATGAGATACAGGATTGGACCTAGTATTTATGAAAATCATATCAAACATTGGCTAGACATAACACAATTTGAGATGTATATGAAATTTTGTAATGCATATCCTCATATAAAGATTGGGCAAACAATGTTTCAAAGGTTAAAGCCATATTATGTGAAGATAAACAAGTTTTTTGAAACTTGTTGTTGCCGTTATCATATTGAATTTGATCTCTACTATCAGGTGTTTCAAAAGATGAGAGAAGAAAGACGTGGGTTTCAAAATGCACCTCCTAAATAGGAAAGTTTGTTCATAAAGTCTATATTACTATGCATCAAGGGAAAAATGGACCTCAAATAAACCCATAAAAGGAATTTTAGGAGATGTGGAAATTTTCCTAAATTTCCTTCAAGAATTGAGGATATTGACCTAACAAAGATAGTAAATTGCACAAGGTAAGTACTATTTTTAGAGAGTTTATTTGTTTCAATTTCTGATAGATCAAGTTATTTGGATTCTCTTTGATGTAATGTTTCATTGATCAAGTGTGGTTTATTAATTATTCACATATTTTACTGACACAGGTACAAGTATGTAAAGTTGCAAACAAATTTTGGGAAAGAATCAACAAGGTTGATCTATGTAGAAGAGGAGATTCCCATTGGAAAATTTATGGAAGATTTTCAAAATTTGATAATGCAATTCATACATATAACATTCCTTTTTGCTAAGTGGCAAGCACAAAAATTCCAAACATTGAGAAATACTTTCCCACGTGGAATAGTTCTATCAGTAGTTGACTTTGCAGAAAATTACTCCTTTGTACATCAAAAGGAGATTCAATCAGAGTATTACTTTTCAAAGAAGATCACTATTATGGTTCATGTGTGTTATCAACATGCAAAATCAAAATTGGATGGTGTTGAGAGTACAGATGAAGAATGAGCCATTAAGAAATAATATGACTTTTATATTAGTGATGATAA
>VDFB02199924.1:0-31397 GCA_007258455.2 Sequoia sempervirens
AATCTCCTCATAGGTCTCTGTTGAGCTCACGTTCAACCAAGGTGTAGGCTTCTCGTACTTTCTGCTGAAATCTTCATTAAGAGTAACCATCAACAATTCTCTCCTCTCAAGAGAAATACAACCTCACCTTATTCTTCATGGATCCATGAGCACCTACAAATGATCATCTCATGCTAAACTCCAAATGCATCACTGCACTATCATGAAGTATTAGTCAAATGATCAAAGCACCTAATACAAAAAGAATTACCACACTGTTGTCAAAGCTCCAATCATTTGAATCGAGAAATTATTATGACATCATGACCTTACCATCCCCCTTGGGAGATTCCATGCTCAAAGTAAACATGCCATGGTCTCAAGTGCATAAGCAAGAGCAAACAAACTCAAAACCAACATCACCTATCAAGCACCATCAACACCTCAACCCAAATACTCCAAGAATCCTCCATGGTTTTGAGATGTTGAAATTCTTCAAATAGTGTCCATGCAAATGAAAAAGAACCCTTCTGCAATAATAGGATCTAAGAGCTCCTTCTAGTAACATCTAAAACACTAGAGAAGACCATCCATCACCAAGTGATGAATCCAAAGTCATTGCTAAAGCTCCCATTGAACCGTGACAACCAAGCTCTCAAGCATCATGACCCAACATCTGTTAATCTGAAAATACTTCAAGTCCACACATTAACATGTCCATCAAGTGGGACTAAGATATCCAAAACAAGCAGAGATTACCATCACTATCAAAAGCTTACACAAAGTAGTGTATCCAAGCTATCCATGACATAGTGATACAACATGCTACAAGTCCCCATAATGGACTATTCAGGTACTCAAAACCCTCCATCCTCTTATCTCAAAGTAGCTACACCAATGCACAAGTGACCATAGAAAATGCTAGCTAACAAATCTACACAAACATTGCATCAACCTCATGGATATAGACAGTCTACTTCCAAGTTATCTCACTATAAAAAATGGGTAGCTAAACCACCAACTGCATAACTTGAAGATCAATCCCATTGAACATGAAAACCCATAATCACACTAGAAACAATAACACTGAGATCTCAAAGAGAATAACCACATAGACAACATGAATCAAACACCAAATCAAGTCCAAATTCGATTTTCCAATCATGTCCACAACTCAAGCACGATTTTCTAGGAACCCAAGAAGCAACACCACAGGAAATGTTGACTGACTAATCACATACTAACACTCCCATGTAGAGAATACATCACATCTCCTCATACCAAGAAAAAAGAATGTATGCAGAACTGCAACTATCTCATCCAACAACGCCTCAAAATCTAGGGACTAGAAAATAGTTTAACAGCAACTCCACAAAACCACAATTTTTTTTCTTGACTGTGTAAAACCTGGGCTCCCCATGTTAAAACCCTTGCTGTGCCTTATCCGCCATGGTGACTCAAAATTTTGGGCTTATAAACATAATGGTTGAATAAGTCCTGACCTGGTGGTTTCTGGTGATTTTGGCCAAAGCGGACGAAATAGACTTTAGCTAATCTTCACTTTTGGGCACCTATGGTGGCTAAACAGTGAAGGAGTCAACTATAGTTCGGTGAAATTTGTCCTATAGATTCTAAATATATTTTTTCAATTTCACGGAATAAAATTCCCATAGCCCTTTCATCTCACTTAAACTTTTTTTTGAAAACATCATTTTTAAATTAGCTATCCTTTGTTATCTTTTATTTTCCATGAAGGATAAAATTCATTCTTTAATTTATATTTGTAACTTTATCCCTAGTGCTTACACTTGGTTCAGTTTATTCGATCTTGCTTTCTTTAAATCAAGTTTGGTCAAATAATTATAATAATTGGACATAGCATTGTGTATCTCTTTCTGTAACATTTTTTGTATGTATCAAAGTTCAATTTTTTAGTTTTTTTTGGATCAAGGACTTCAATATTTGGTGCACTCATATTTTTCAATTTTTTTTTTTGATAATCTGCTATTTTCCACATGTGCAGAACAAAGAGCTTGATTTTTGGTGAAAAACCTACATTCACAAGAAATAAAAAATAAATATAATAATAAAATTAAATTTATTTAAAATTATACTTTTTGGGAAGCTTATAATAGGGACTACATACTTACAAAAAATAAATTTTAAATGAATTCATTTGATCCCCCAAAAGGTAAATCAAAAGTGGTTTTTTATCAGCATTTTGATAGGTGTAAAGGAGACTTCGTTATAGGTATGGTTTCAAACTAGCGGGGTTCTATCCAAGGGGGTTTGATTTAAGGAAGTTTGATCAAACCCTCTTCAATTGGAATTCTTTAAATGGAACCTTTTAAGGCTTAAATCATTATATTTTCTAAAAATATGTGATTTCAACAAAAATTAGTTACTCCCAGAAATTGTAAACCAGCTTTGTGGGATCACCCGGTTGTACCAGAATAAAGGATTATCGTGAATATGCATAACTATAGATTCTTTAAATGAAAATCTATAAAATAATAAAATCCAAAGAGCATGGATTTTAGCGATGCAAGTATAGTGCATCCTTAAAAGGAAACAACAATAGTTTAGGAACTCCAGGCCCATATCAAGCCAACTCCAAAATCACCAACATGCACATGCATCTGAGAAAAGGATAGGCTATTTTAGAAGCTTTCAAATCATCCAATGATTAACTCCACAACCTTCATGCATTTGAGGTTAACAGAAAATAATGCCTTCCAACACCAAGAAACACCACCCAGCATAAGCACTCTCTTCCATGGTTGAGAAACAACTCAAGCTTCTCCATATCACCAAGGAGCCTATCACACAGACACCTAATATGAAAGCTTTGTTCTAACACAACCATGAAGCAGAAAAATTCCATCTCATACATTAAGGTTATACCGCTGCCAACTAGGAGACACGGGACACAACAATTCAAGATGACCAACTCCTTTTTCTCCATCTTCACCATCCTTCAAGCTACATGTTGTCTCTGAATGCCACAAGACTTCCACTCATTGAAGGATCAATACATCAGTCGATTCCTCCAAATTTCCTCAAGCTTGATAGACTAAGAAATCTTCATAGGAAAAATACTAGCAACCAAAAGAAGGCTTTTATACAACTTGTTGGAAATTTTGATGATCTCAGAGAAACCTCCAAGAAAAATAGTGCCTTTGGTAACTTTTAATTTCATTAAATTGCCTCAAAGACACGTACAACTGTGGCACACAACGAAATTAGACACAATTCATTTCCCACATTAATCCTTTTGAGAGAAGCACATGTAAATTCAATTTCAACAAGAAACATTAACAAATTCTAACCAAGAAACATGAAACATAAAAGATGAGATATAACACATTAATTTATGTGGGGAAAACCATTTTGGGTAAAAACCCCACACTCCAAAAGCCCAGATCACCATTTTATTATTCATGCAATAGAACAATTACAAATATAACTCAAGCACTAAGCCTTTACAGAGATTACATCATCTTTCATTCTGGAGACAAACTGGCAACAAATCTATTCTATTTCTATTTCTCCCCTTTTTACATTTCCCTGATCAACCTCTTAGTCTATTATAACCTTCGCACTGTTACAATACTCTCACATAGTATACAACATAGATTAACAACGAAATATTGATTAAGAAATTCTATCAGGAGAGATTTTGGTAGCATAATCATGCTTAGATCTTCTTCTATTTTCTTATTGCAAATGTTAAATGTTTATACCATACCATTCATTCTCTATCGACAGGAAACAGTTCAACTTCTTATGTAGATCAGTTTGTTTTCCTTCTATTGGAATAATCGTCAACTGTTCATGGGCATTGAAAAAACTTCTCCAACTCATTCATAATCCTCCAATGAACATCAACCACATTGGCAGTCAGCCAAGTCAACATCCTCTGTCCAGCCAAATAGATTCAAACACCCACCTCTCTGCCACAACCAAGACACAACACCCTTGTGGTGTGGTAGTGACTACACCGCACCACCACAAGAGGTCTTCAACACAGCCGTGGGGTGGTGGTAACACCACATTACCACCAACAGTCTCTAACATAGTCGCGGGTCAGCGGTAACACCACACTACTGCTAGTAGTCTCCAACAAAGCCCTGGGTCATCGGTAACACTGCACTACCACCAACAGTCTCTAACATAGCTGTGGGTCAGTGGTAACACAACACTATCGCCAGCATCTTTAACCACTAATGCAGGTCAACGGTAAAGACATCAAAGTAACACTTAAGCAATTTGGCCAGACATCTCAGCGGTCACATCGACATTGCTTTCTCATAGGTTTAGGCCAATAGGATTGAGGCACACAATTCCAACAGTATTTATGTAAATTTATTCTAAAATACATAGCAAAACTGTAATCTCATTAATGGAAGATTTTCAGCAAACTATTAACACCATTAATGGAACATTTTTGACAAACTGTTAACGCTCTTTAAGTACTATAGTATCCTATATGTATATGCATGTATCAAGACCTAAATTTGATGGTTGTAGATCTTATTTAAACATTTTTATTGTAAAATACAAGGAAATTTTTAGAAAGAAGCATTTTTATTGTAAAATATATTCAAAATATTGTTAAAAATATCACATAAATGGGAGATTAAGCCTTGTATGCATTTGTATATGTAGATATGTCTAATAAATGCAAATATGGGGTATTGGTGGGTTGGTGTAAGGTCTAAATACAAAAAAATAGTTTCCAATGTGCTTGAATCCATTTTATCTTTCTACGATTTGTAAATTGATTATCCCTTCAAATTACTTTTGGGAGATATCCTTATATATAATAACTCTTGTAATTAATTTAAACCATCTAGTGAAGTATCAACTAATTTTACAAATGGTTGGTCAACTCTAGAATGACAAAAACGACAAACATCACACAATCTAATCATGGTTATATAATGTTTAGTGAAATATGAATTGTGAAATAAAAAGTAATATGCACCTTAATCCCTTAATGAAGCATCTTACATTGGTGGTTGTATTTAGGTGTCTTTGTATTTTATCACTTTAAATTGAATTTAGTTATTGGCAATCAATTTTAATCAAATGCTTAATAGAGATATCAAGCTAACATGCAAGAAAATCAAATAATCTTAGATCAGTAGAGAAATTAAATTTATGTAGAGGAGTCAATATCCTCAACTAAATCCTTATCTGAGTAGAGTGCAAAGTTTATCAATCGCCACTAGTGCTCCTAAAGTACACTTGCGTTGCATCTCAAATCAATCCCAAAACATAATAATTTTAACAACACCATTCACCATGACTTTACATTACATTATAACCCATAGCTCTGTTTGTAGCATACAAACAGTACCCATGGATACAAAAACTACTTGTCTAACTGGCCCAAAGCTGATGGTTCCAATCAAGGAAATTGAGTTAATACAATATTACTAATCTGTCATTGTAGAGAGCGTTGAAAATGAAGGCACGATAGAGGTGGAAAATTGGCAGGCAACATTTATGAGGCAGGCTCTTGGAGTCAACAGTTACTGTCTCACTATGTGCATTGATTATGAAATTTAATATTTAATGTTGGAATGTGTGATTTCCTTACTTGAAATCTCCTTTTTAAAAGTAAGATTGTATTATACAACCTAAAATTTCAATAAAGCATTAATTTTTTTGATGGGATTTGTATTGTAATCTAGTTATAATCCTGATTTTAATTGTGGTTCCATTGGATAATAATTCAGGATTTACATTTGAATATATATTCCATTTGAACAATTAGTAGCATCATCCTCACTCAACTCATGAGATGATTCTTCACTTGTATTCGTCTCTTCTAGAACAGACTTGGGAGAACCAAAGAAATTTGATTCATTCTTCACTCTAGAAGTCAGACTATCTGAAAACCAATGGGTCCCTTTCCGAAAATAAAAGAGAATGTATGCCTACTAGTGCGTAACAGTTTCCTTGGCTGCCCTTATCACCTAAGGAGAAATAAAAGAGTAATTTGTTTTAGATTCAAACAACAACAATTGATGAAGAAAAAAATTATAGGTGTTGAAGGTTAATCACCTGTGAATCATCCATCTCATACCAGTCATCATAGCTAGAGCATACAAAGCAGTAATAATGACTAGAATTTAGAGAAAATTCAGCATGTACAAGTATTGCATAAAGCTCATATCATCTCACCCTATAATGCAAAAGATACATGAATAATGTCAAACCAAAAACTGGCTAACATTGAGAAAGACAAATTCTTACCAGATTCAATTAAACAAAACTTACTTAATCACCAAAACTCCCAAAAAATCCATTGTTGGTAAAACGCTTAAGCTAAATTACAAGAACATCAGATGATTGGCTAATTGTAATCTGTTTTAAGATTGGTGCATTTTGATGATAGTTGTCACAACGATACTTTGAGTCAGGAACAATTGATTCTAAATGGGTAAACGACTGGAGTGCACTTGTCAAGGAATCAACTTCATCTATCTCCAAGCTCAATTCAATAAATGGTTCAAATGCATTCGAGTAGTCAAAACAATGTGTGCACTTCACCTATTATAAACGGTCACCATCCTATTAGTTTCCAACTCTTGGAATGAAAGCAAACCCAAAATCAAGTTGATACGACTAGGTTTTGACAAAAAAATTATACCTAACTTCTTAGACAACCACCAAACATTTTCTTTACAAAAATAATTGAAAAAACGAGCATGGATTTAAATGTCCTATCCCTAAAGCACAATGTAGACACATAAAACGTCCTCGTAATCATTTTATCCATTGTATATTTATAAGCATTCATTCATATCATTTAATCATTTAAATCATTTTTCATTTATCCATTAAAATATTATAAGCATTTATTCATAACCATAATCCATTTACATAATCATTCAATTACTTATCCATTATTTATCCATTTGCACATTTCTTTAAATCCCATTTCATAAATATTTATTGTTTCACTAATCATCAGTATATTCATAAATCATTTAACCATTTTATAAATCCATTAATTCATCAATTTTCATAAATCATTAGTTTATCTATTTGCATTAATCATTAAAATACATTAAAATATTCATCAATCAACTTCCATGAAATTATCTCAAAATTGCACATTAAACTCACAAATCACTTCCATAGAATTATCTCAAAATTGCACATTTTGAGCATCCAAACATGAATCATGACATACATCACTCCACTCATTTCTCATTTCTCATTTTTATATTATGCATTCATCTATAAAATCCTCCTCACTTTTTGAGATACATGTTTTTTCAATTTCACAAATAATTCTGGAATCGAATTCTACATCATCTCTTATTTTTTTTTAAGATACCAATGGAGTTTGATTTCTTTTGAAGGCATTTGTGATAGCGGGCAGAGGCAAAGAAATTAAGCGGAAAATAAAATATCCGTGCTGCTGCACAATAACAAAATTCTTCTTTCACATTGCTTGAGTAAAAAATAATTACCCCCCTAATTTCTACCAAAAACTATATTAATATTTACAATGCCCAAAACTCTTCTCAAAAATTCAAATTGCTCTTGTGCTAAAGCCTTTGTAAATATGTCTGCAAATTGTTCTTCAGATCTGTAATGTTGTAGATTGATTTCTCCATTGTTCACTAACTCCCGAATAAAGTGATATCTAGTATCAATATGTTTTGTTCTCTTGTGAAAAACATGATTCCTTGACAGTGCAATGGTGGACTTGTTGTCACAATAGATTATAGTTGGCTCCTCTTGTTCATGCAGTAGATCCTTCAAGACTCTTCTCATCCACACTGCTTGACATGCTGCTGATGTTCCTGCTACATACTCTACTTCTGCTGATGAAATTGTCACTATGGGCTATTTTTTTTATGCCCATGCTACAACACCTGTTCCAAGATGAAATGCATATCCAGATGTACTTTTTCTATCATCAATACTTCCTGCAAAATCACTATCTGTATATCCCACCAGCTGAAATTTATTTGAAGTAGAATACAATATGCCATGATTCATAGTTCCTGCAATGTACCTCAATAATCTTTTTCCTGCTTGCCAATGTGAGTACTTTGGTGCATCCATAAACCTTGAAATCAAACTTACTCCATACATTATATCTGGTCTAGTTGTTGTGAGATACATCAAACTGCCAACCAATTTTTGAAATATAGTTGAATCAAAATCAATCTCATTATCTTCTCTGCTTAGTTTTGTGCCTATTGCCACATGTGTAGAAACTGGACTGCAATTTATCATTCTAAACCTTCTCAAAACATCTTTTGCATATTTATTTTGACAAATGAAAATTCCTTTATCATTTTGTGTTACTTCAATGCCAAGAAAATATTTCATCAACCTCAAATCAGTCATTTCAAATTCCTTCTTCATTGCTGATTTAAACATATCAATAGAAAGATTACCTGTAAAAATCAAATCATCAACATACAAGCAAACAATTAAAATCTGACCTTGCTCATTGACTTTGGTGTATAGAGTAGGCTCACTAGTACTTCTGTTGAATCCATTGCTTATCATGTATGAATCTATCCTACTGTACCATGCTCTTGGAGCTTGCTTCAATCCATAGAGTGCCTTCTTTAACCTGTAAACTTTGTCTTCATAACCTTTTATTTCATATCCTGGTGGCTGCTGCACATAAACCTCTTCTTCTAAATATCCATTCAAGAAGGCTGATTTAACATCCATTTGATAAACCTTCCAATCATTTTGAGCTGCAATAGCTAGTACCATTCTAACAGTGTCAAGTCTTGCTACAGGTGCAAAAGTTTCATTATAATCAACTCCATATTCTTGAGAAAATCCTTTAGCTACTAATCTTGCCTTATATTTGTCAATTTCTCCATTTGCATTATACTTAGTTTTATAAACCCATTTTACACCAATGCAATCTTTTTCCTTAGGCAAATCAACTAAATCCCATGTATCATTCTTCTCAATGGATTCCATTTCATCATTCATTGCATTAATCCAATGTTCTTCCTTAATTGCATCTTCAAAATAAATAGGATCTTGAGCAAATAAAACAAAATTTGATTGCAAATCTATCCTATCTCCTTGATCATAAATTTCTTGCAAACTTCTAGATTTCTTTCTTTTAAGCTTTGATCTTAATGATGCAAGTGTAGGATTTGATTCATCACTTACTTGTGGACTTGAAGATTCTCCTTGCTCAATTTCTCCTTGTGTACTTCTTGATGGTGTTCCTCCTTGTTCATTTGATTGATCTCCTTGGTTTCCTTGATCTTTTTCTTCTTGTTCATTATATGGCAATGCTGCAACACTTGTAATTGTTTTTTCTATGTTTCCATCCCAAGATTCTTCCTCTTTGAACACAACATCTCTACTTACAATGACTTTCTTGGTAATAGGATTAAACAACTTATATGCCTTAGATTGTTCATCATAACCAATAAAAATGCATTTTTCACTTTTATCATCCAACTTACTTCTTGTTTCCTTGGGCACATGTGCAAATGCAATACAACCAAATATTCTGAAATGAGAAACACTATGATGCTTACCACTCCATGCTTCTTGTGGAATCTTGTCCCTTACAATCTTCGTTGGACTTCTATTCAAAATATAAACTGTGCAAGCTACTGCTTCAGCCCAATACTCATTAGGTAGATTCTTTCCTTTCAACATGCTCCTTGCCATTTCCATTATTGTTCGATTCTTTCTTTCTGCAACACCATTTTGCTGAGGTGTGTAACTTGTAGTAAACTACTTCTTTATTCCATGATACCTGCAATAATCCAAAAACTCATTTGACTTGAATTCACCTCCTCTATCTGATCTCAATACCTTGATGGGTAGGCCACTTTGTTTCTCAACCAATGCTTTGAATTCCTTGAACTTTCCAAATGCCTCAGATTTATATTTCAGAAAATAAACCCATGTTTTCCTACTAAAATCATCAATGAATGTTAGAAAATAAATGCTTCCCCCTAAATATGGTGTTTGCATTGGACCACATATATCAGTATGCACAATTTCTAAAGGTTCCCATGCTCTATATGACATTCCCTTTGGAAAACTTGTTCTATGATGCTTAGCCAAAATACAACTTTCACATGAACTTAGTGGTGCTTCAATAGGGGGTGAGCCTCTTACCATTTCTTTCCTTTTCAATAAACACAATCCTTTGAAGTTAAGATGGCCATACCTCAAGATCCATATCCATGCTTGATCTTGACTTGATGCCTTGAAACTTGCTTCAATATTCTCCATTAATTCATTTTTCATTTGAAGTGGGAACATTCTGTTATTTTTCATTTCAACCTTTGCAATCACCTTATTTCTAGGAGGAATATCAAATATAATGCACACATTATTTTAAAAAACAACTCTATAACCCTTTTGAGAAAGTTGTCCCACACTTATGAGATTATGCTTCAAACTAGGTACAATGTAAACATCAGGAATGGACTTCTTACCAAGCTTTGTCATCACATTAATTGCACCTTTACCCATGACTGCAACTGTATTATCATTCCCCAATTTAATTTCTGAATTCACTGAAGTATCCAAACTTTCAAACAAGTCTTTATTTCCTGTCATATGGTTACTACAACCACTATCTAGAAACCAAATGTTACTTGAACTTTCTTGAGCTACATGACAACTAATGAACAATGTCTCAGAATTACTCTCAGAAAAATTTGTAGTTTGCTTTCCCATATCAGCTTGCTTCTTTCGACATTCATTTGCAATATGACCATACTTCTTGCAATAGTAACATTGAACATTTGATTTGTCATACCTTTTTAATGCTTGATTGTTATAGCGTCCCCTTGAATTGAAATTTTGATTTCTCCATCCTCCTGGATCTGGACTCTTCCTTTCTTCTCTTTGAAAATTGCTTCTTCTTCTTCCTCTTCCTCTGAATCCTAGATTTCCTCTTCCTCTGCCTCTGCCAAATGTCATTTGTGCTTTGAATGCACTCTCCAATGAGGTATTATTATTCCTGTTCAATCTCAACTCATAATTTTTCAAAGTACCAAACAACTCATCTATTGAATATGTTGACAAATCCTTAGTTTCCTCAATTGGCACAACAATAGTATAAAATTTAGTGGGCAAACTTCTTAAGATCTTTTCTACAACCTTTTGATCTGTTAGTTCATCACCATTCATTCTTATTTGATTAACTAAATTCATAACACGATTTTCAAATTGATCTACTGAATTAGAATCACTCATTTGCAAATTTTCAAATTCTTTCCTAAGTCCTTGCAATCTAGAAAGTTTTACCTTACTTGTACCTTGATATGTTGTTTCCAGAATATCCCATGCTTGCTTGGCTGTAGTGGCTGGCTTAATCCTTCCAATGACTGAATCATCCAATCCTTGTCCAATTATCTGCAAAGCCCTTTTATTCTTTTTCCTGTTTTCACTCAACTTATTTTTTGCATTAGTGCTCAAAGTAGACTCATCCTGTGGTTCTGTATAACCATTTTCAACTATTTATGATAAATCTTCAAAATTAAATGTTAATTTCATTCTGTATGACCAAGTATCATAATTTTTACTAGAAAATATTGGAATTTGAGTTTGCACACTACTTGACACCATATTTTAAAATAGTATCTATAAACCCTAAATTTCTTCCTTTTCGTTTTTGCTATCAATAAAAATATGACATAATAAAATTGTAGCTTACTCAATTAACTGACTAATCGACAACATTCTGCTCACCAAAAATAAACATGCAACTTCATCAATCCTCAAAATCTGCTCTTTTTCCTACTTCTTAACTTGGCTCTGATACCACTCTGATAGCGGACAGAGGCAAAGAAATTAAGCGAAAAATAAAATATCCGTGCTGCTGCACAATAACAAAATTCTTCTTTCTCATTGCTTGAGTGAAAAATATTTACATGAGTTCTTTATATAGAAAACTTTACATACATTAAGAAAATTCTAGAATATAGGCCGACATATTATTTTTATTATTTTACCTAACCCTAAACTTCTAGAAATTACCTAACCCTAGCCGACATAATTTAAGTATAAGTAAAAATAAATAAAAACTTAACCTACAACTGGTAGAAATTACTAGAATATTTTAACAATTTGCTTTGGTTTTGCATAGTTTAGTTTTATGTATTTGCATATGCTTTTAATCAAGAAAGACTCCATTAATGTCATGCTGTAATTTTGATTTGAGGTTTATATTTTAAATCAATTTGGATTTTCAAATTTCAATATGCACATAATGGTGAATGGTGAATCCGATGTGAACACTTTACTGATTTGGTTTAATCAAATTTGGTATAAATACAAGGATGATTATTGAAAGCTCAAAATCTTCTAGTCTACTAGTTTGATAATGATCAGGAATATTGTTTACTGCTTACACGATCTTGTCTATAATAGGGTGGCCAAATGGAATAGAATTTCAAATTTATTGTGTCTGGTTGAGTCTGTATTGGATTTCTAGCTGAAGCTCTTCATTGGTTTTCAAATATAAATCACTAGTATCTTGCTGGAGTAGGCACTCTCAGACTGTGGATTGCATGGAAGATGTGAAAAGCTATTGAGAATCATCTGTGGATTGCATGGAAGATGTGAAAAGCTATTTAGAATCTCTTAGACTGTGGATTGCATGGAAGATGTGAAAAGCTTTTGAGAATCATCCATCACAATTGCATAGAAAAGGGCTTTTCTTTTTAATTCAAACTCCACCAATATTTAAAACACTTTTTATTAATGTGTTTTAACAACTATAATCTAAACACTTCCTATAATTCCTCATAAGAAATTTTCCAGATTGACTCCCATTGTGTTGTGTAAAATATGGTTCTTCGACTTTTTAAATCATTGCAATTGCTAGATCTGATCTGGTCACGACAATCACAACATATTCCATTTTTAATTCTACAACCACATCATTAATTCTGCAATCCTCTTGACTATCACAAAATAATCCATTTTTCCTAACATTTTATTCTAAACAAATCCTACAATCATGACTTTCCTGATGTTGTTGCCCTTTTGATTTTTTTTAAGTTTCTAACTTTGATTTCAACTAATTTAAGATTAAATTTTAATTTCACTTAATTTAGTTTATATTTTAATTTAGTTTAAATTTGGATATGGTTTAACCTTTAATTTAGAATAAAATTTCTTCAAATTTAGAACTATTTTTAATTTAGATTAAAAATATTTTTTAGATTTAATTTTCTAGATTTAATCTTTAATCTAGATTAAAATTTTCATTTAGATTTACTTTTTTAGATTTAACCTTTTAGATTTTTAGATTTTATTCGATTTAATTAGAATTTAGATTTAAATTTTAATGTAGATTTTAACTTTTAGTTTAGTTTTTAACTTTTAATTTTAATTTAGCTTTTATCTTTTAATTTAGATTCAATTTCTAATTTAGATTTAGCTTTTTTATTTAGATTTAGTTTCTAATTTAGATTTAATTTACAATGTCAATTTAATTTAATTTAGCATTGATTTAGTTTAGATTTAATTTAATTTAATTTAATTTATATTAATTCTAATTTACATTAGTTTTTAATTTAGATTAATTTTCAATTTAGATTAACTTTTAATTTTAGATTGACTTTTAATTTTAGATTAGCTTTTAATTTAGATTAGCTTTTAATTTAAGATTAATTTTTAATTTCAGATTAATTTTTAATTTTGATTAACTTTAAATTTAGAATAATTTCTAACTTTAGATTAGTTTCCAATTTCTAATTTAGATTAATGTCCTTTTTCTTCATAGTTTAATTATTGATTCGAGGCTAATTTAGTTTACTTTCTTGCAGGTTCGTTTGATAGAGACTTGAATCAAAACATATGCTTGTTGAAGAAAGGATGCATGAAATTACTAATGAGATTTTGATGTAGGACGTTTGTCAAAGACTTGATTTTGAAACTAATTGTCTTTTAGATTAGAAACATTTCAATTGGTGGTTTAAAGTGAACAATTATCTTTTCACATAGATCTAACTACAAGTCAATGAACACTTTTTGCTATGTTTGAAGGATGGTAGGTATTATGCTCTCACCTTGTGCAAACTCAGTGATCAAAAAGCTAGTCCCATCTATTTTTTTGTTTATACCTTAGAGGGTCTTTCCTTGCAAGAGGGAATGACTCCAACCAATTTTTCGCTCGGGCTGGTATATAAAAGGATGAGACCAAACTGTCAAGTCCTCATGGTATGTAGGCCTTAGCCATGTAGTTCCATTCAAAAACAGGTTCCTACCTTTTCTTTTAGAGGTATAAGAGCCCCTAGTAGAGTGGTTAAAGCCTTAAGTGGCTTGTTGTATACTCGTGAGGTACCATGTCCCTAAGTATTCACTAGAACCCTCTTGTGTAGTTTTCCAAAAACCCTTCTATTTGTTGGTGCAGCAACGATTATTTCCAAGGCATCCACATTCTCACAATTCTTAGTAGAGGTGAAGAGTCTGTCATAGGAGATTCATGAGGGCTCAAAGCTTGATTGACTCGAGAAGTGAGTGTTGTGGAGGGGATCTAGTGTGGTTGGGGAAAACCATGTGGAATCCAACAAATATTGTCTTTTCCAACCTTAGGATTTGTGCTTGTATTGCTAAAATCAAACAACATTCACGACAAAAAAAAAACTCAAAAACATTTTTTCTATGATGTCTTGTGTGTGTATTCAAAATATTGTCAAAAAAAATAAAACATCACACCAAAATATGATAACATTTCAACTTTGACACAAGCTGTTTAAACCAAAAAAAATTCACTTCATTTCCCATCATTCCACCACATTCATTTAGCTTTGTTGCATCACTTAAACAAATATTAGGTTCCATACACCTTTTTGAAAACTTAGGAATAGGGAAACTTGCCATATCTTATCATAGGCCCATTGCTACAAAGAAAAGTTAGCATTGACCTTATCATTTTCCACATCATTCCTTGTCATTTCAGTGTAACCTTTAAACTCATCAGTCTAGTTTAAGTCTCACCTTGTCAAATTTTTCACTTGTCATCCACTCTCCTTGAGGTCATTGATAATTTTATTTGGAAACATTAGACTATCTTAGGTTACCTAGTAACTCCTTCCTTAAGTTTCAAAAAAAAGGTGCATAGTTCATATCATAGTCATCTCAACTACATATCATATTTTCATAATGCTTTGCATTAGCATCATTCCCCTTTCATACTTGGTCATACTTTAGATTTTAGTGACATTGTCATTACCTCATTTAGACATTCTCAAAATACCAAAAATACCAAAAAAGGAATAGTTGCATTACATTTAGGCATACCTTATTCCAAAAATACCAAAAACATAGTCTTAATCTCATTTCATTTGCATTCCCATTTTGAGAAAATCTTTTATGGTTGAAACTAGATTACAAAAGAAGTGCAGAGACATGGATTTCTTTAAGGATGATGAATACATTTACAACTACACTACCACTTTAAATCTTGACAACACATCTAATGATCCACAGGACAATACCTTTGGAACATAAGAAAACAAAAATTTGGGACCTTCATCTCACGAGCAACCAAAGATAACAAACATTTTTGAACAATTCCTTATTAGGGATAAAGATGGAAATGCATAAATAGAAGAGGTAGAGGCTACTGCTCAAAATCTTGAAGTTGTCTCTCTAGTGGACAAAATTGTCATGCTAGACCCTCAAAGATTCTTGGCTAAGCTACTGCATGAAGGAGTCAAATTACCCTAAGGATTTGATGTTGATACCTTACGCATTGCAACACCACCAAAAGACAACACACAAACAAGCCAAGGACAATCTTCACCACAAATTATAGTTTCCATACCTATTCAAGAAACAAGCCAAAATACCACAACCACTAACACCTCATCTATCCCAACAACACAATCTATGACACAAATCACATCACAACCATTATTCATGACACAACCCTTCGGTTCAACATTTACTTCCTTTGGGTCATCATCTTAGGCCATAGGGGCATCCACATCTAACATCCTTGCTAAACCTAAGCCAAGAAAGGTTCTTATCCAAGGATCTCAATTGAACACAAACGCCATGTCACAAGGTCCTCTTGCCAATACCAACACCTTGCAAGGGAAAAACACAAACATTCCATCTAGTCAAAACATAAACATTTCACATGGCCATAACTCTTTTCAACAAGGAAAAGGATCACAAGTGACACAAACATCAAACCCTTTCAACATATCATAGTGATCCTCTTTTGGACATCAAAATCCACACAAACAAATACAATACAAACATGGCCACTTCACACATTCCAACATATACATCACATTTTCATAGTCAAAATCCACCCCTCATGCACCACATGTCAGCTCAGCATAATACAAACATGGCACTTCAACATAATGTCACCCAAAATCCCATTATTGATGCCTTGACTTCTCAAGTGGCTGCTTTACAAAAACAAGTGGAAGGAATGCAACTATCAAACAAAAAAACATACACAACACATGAATTACATCCATATCCATATGATCCTAGCATTTAGATGCCACCTTTCCGTCTCGGGTACGTCATACCTAACTTCACTAAATAGAAGGGAAAGGAAAATCTTCTTGAACAAATAAGGGAATTTACCATGATGTGTGTAGATGTGGCCTTTGAGCACACTTACTTGATGAGACTATTTCTTAGAAGTCTTGTCGGTCCTGCAATTGAATGGTTTGCATTACTACCTAAAGGATCTATAAAAACATGGGATGACTTAGCCAACAAGTTCATGGAAAACTATGCCTATAATATTGAGAATGATATTACAATAGCCACCCTATGCCACATGACACAAGACAAGGGTGAGAATTTCATTAACTTTTTCCAAAGATGGCATAGCATGGCAAGTCGATGTCCTATTGAAATTCCTAAAAAAAAAGGTTGACATGTTTGTTGAGAATCTTAAATACAAATTAAGACATCCACTACAAGTACATTTTTGTACAATTTTTTTAGACTTGGTAGAAAAAGGTATGACATTAGAAAAAGTATTAATTTCCCAAGGTGAACTTTCATATGGTAGTAAAAGTACACAATAGACTTCCTCTAATGACAAAGGTAAATATTGGGAAAGAAACAAACATGTGACCAATGATAGTGTTGTCGATGCTAAGGTGGTTAATAGGAATGGTCCCACTCTAGCACTTTGAGGACCTCAGATACAAAACAATGCATCAAAGATCCCCACACCAATGGAGAATACAATCTAAAATAACAAAGAAAGAGGTCCCCCAAGACAACCAAGACAATACCCATTAAGACAATTCACTCCTTTATTGGAACCCATTGAATTCATCCTAAAGAAGCTAGTACAATCAAATGTCATATAGCTCCAAGAGCCCAAACCATACAATCTAGGACAATTCAAACCCTCTTGGTGGGATGACATTGCTTTCTATGAATACCACCACATCATTTAGGGCATAATACCTCATCATGCCATCAGTTGAAAAACATGATTCAAGACCTAATTTAAAATGGTACCATAGAGGTTGAGGGACAACAAGAAACTTCCAATAAAGACCATAAAATTTTCAAGAATCCATTGAAACACCATGGAAATGCCTCCAGTTCAGGTCAAAAGATAGAAAACCATGTGAATTATACCAATGCCTCTTTTGACTACAAAGTTATTAACCACCTCCGAGTGACTAACGACCATGTTAACACAATCACCATTAAGAAGCAACCTAAAATTATCATTACCACCCATAGAGATAAGGTTATTATATCTGGTCCTCCTCCAAAGCAACCATAGTACAAAGCCCAATACAATCTTGTTGACAAATTTGACAAGACACCTGCACAAATTTCTATCCTTGAGCTTCTATGCATATCACCCAAACACCAAGCTATCCCTGATAAGGCTTTGAAAGAAACCTCTATCCCTACTGACTTGGACATCAACTGATTTGAAGCCATGGTGGGATATTTGGAAAAATCCCATCATTTCTCCTTTTTTGATAAATATTACTCTACATCCAAGTCAAACCATAATGACCCATTACACCTTGAGGTCTTCATCATTAAATGCAAGGTCAGATGAGTCCTAGTAGATGGTGGAGCTAGATTGAACATTTGCACATTAAAACTAGTGAAGGCATTGGGCCTATATGAAACATGTGTGGATAGAACTAAGATCATTGTCATCAAAGCCTATGATGATGAAGAACATTCTTCTGAGGGTGTTATCACACTACCTATCAAGGTTGGACCTGCAGTACTATATACCACATTCCAATTGCTAGACCTTGAACTACCATACAACCTACTCCTCAACTGACTATGGATCTATGCAATGAAAGTTGTTCCATCCACATATCATCAATTTTTAAGTTTCCTTATGAAGGAAATGAAATTACAGTCGTAGGTGATCCAGACCCCTTTTAATATTGCAACAATCTAAAAGGGACTACTCAATTCCAAGTGCCTATTAACCAAGAGGCCTCATCATCTCACTACATTGATCCATCTTCATTAACCAAGTCATCCACTCCATTTAATGTGCCCTTAAATCCCAAGGTCTAATTTCATGAAATGAGATGCAGAGAATATCATATGGATAATTTATGAGTGAATGAAAATGCTAATGATACTAAAAATGATCAAAATTCTAATGTTGATGTCAAGATAACTACAAAAGGAACACAAAAAGATGGTCATGCTTGGATGGAAACCTTTTGGGACCTTGATGATCCATCATTTTTAGCCATATCTACTTCCCCTCAGGCTTTTCATATCTATGATAACCCCTTGTTTGACCAAGAAATCTACAATAACCCACTGGGTATGTGCAGGATCATGATGGGCCAAAATGTGGCAATATGATGGGTATTTGTAGGGTATGTGTCTGACGACTTTTTTTTACAAAAAATTGATGAAATGAAAAGGGTTTTTAAAGGATATTCTTAGCTTTCCAATAATATAAATTATGTTTTACTTTGAATTTAATAAATAATTATTATTCATTTTCTATTTGAATTACGAATAAAGTCTTGATTGATAGGTTGATTGAAAAACATCTATAGCTTTTAAATGGTATCACAATTTTTGAATCCAAAACGTGTGTCACATTCTATGCTTTGCATACTATAGGATTAAAAAAGGAAAAATTTAATTTCATGAAGTTTTGCACAAGTTAAGGTGGTCAAACATACGAGTTTTTCTATTTTTAAAAATTTGTAATAAAAAATTCATAATTAATTATTTACTTGGAAAAAAATTACAAAAAAATATGTATCACATCCATACATGAGTCCTCTACTTATGTGTAAAATATTATAAAAAAATATTATCATTTTATTGTGGTTAGGGTGGTCAGACAGACACCTACTTCTTATTTTTTCCCTAAAATTTAACTACCACTACTTTGAAATTTCAAATTTTCACCAAATAGATTTACTTTTTTAAATAAATCTAGTAGTTTAGAAACTACATTCAATTTAATATAGATTCTATTCTTACATATTTTTGAAATAATAGAGATAACTTATTCAAATTTTTACATCAAGTTGCCTAACTCTAATTTTTCTGAATTTTTTGCCACTTAAGGGCTTGTTTTTTCTATGATGATCCTATA
Source organism: Sequoia sempervirens (assembly GCA_007258455.2). Lineage (NCBI taxonomy): Eukaryota > Viridiplantae > Streptophyta > Pinopsida > Cupressales > Cupressaceae > Sequoia > Sequoia sempervirens. The sequence continues at coordinate 19,568 of VDFB02199924.1, forward strand.
CATACCCCACTCTTTGATCATGACCCTGCTGAGGATATGCAATCATCATCCTTCCATCCCACCTACCCTAGGCTAGGATATGAATCTCCTATTGTCACCTCTACTAATTCATCTTTCCAAGTCATTAAGGATGTGTAAGCCTCCTTTGATGTTAATAGTACTAAAAAGGATAGTCCAATATATTTGATTGACAACATCGTCATTCTCATTCATACACTAAAAATTCCTACCACTTCACCTACTTCACCCATCTCACTCAGGTCCATTCACATCATAGACATGGATCAAAAAGTCATAGCTCAAGAAAGGAATAAAGGAAAAGCTCCAATGAACAAGCTATCTTTAAAAGGAGATCAAAAATCAAAAGATATAATGCAAACAAAAGAAGATCAAGACAAGTCCATTAAACAAAATAAAAATCTATTGGACACATCAAAATCAAAAGAACATCAAGATAAGTCCCCTAGCCAAAATAAAAAGCTATCAGACAAATCAAAAATAAAAGTCAAAATTAAAAATGAGCAAAAGTAAATCTCTAAGTATGCCTCTCCATCAAAAATCACTGGGGGCATCTATCAAGGAAAAAAGTGAAACAAAGAGGTTGTTGATCCAAGGTATCTATCCACGTCACTCTCACTCATATCATATACTTCGTTCCACCCATCCATATTCACATATCCATCATATTCCTCCATTGGTAATGTCTCTAAATGTATCTTTGATGACAACCCCTTCTCATACTCTAACTCGTTGGTTTCCCAAGCTCCTTTTGGCTAAATCCTAGAGGCCCACGTAGTATCCACATTAGTGATCCTACCATAGCCTCTCTCATTTGTCACATCTATTGTCCTTCATATTTGTTACTCATAATCCTAATCCTAATCAGGTCCTTTCATCCATCACATTCATCCACATAGGATCAGGGCATCATCAAGGTAGACTATGGATCGGGCTTTTATCAATTTTATGCCTAGCTTCAAGGAACTAGAGAAAAAGTTATGAAAAAATACAAAAAAAGAGAAAAAGTCCTAAAAAATACAAAAAAATGAGAAAAAGTCCTAAAAAATACAAATACAAAAAAAAAAACTGATATGGGCATGGTTTGGTGGTCAAGTCGCTTGGTTGTAGTGGCGCCACTAGATTTCAAACCCTCAGGCCAAAGTGCTCAGCTTTGTACCTTCAGTTTTCCTTCATGGCCTTTGTGCTCCTCGGGTTTATTGTTTCTTGTGGTTTCTTGTACCGATTCATAGTCTCGTCAAAGCTGCTAATTCCCTTAATAATATGGGTACATTGCACCTTTTAAAAAAAAATACAAAAAAAAGAGAAAAATCCTCAAAAAAAGATACAAAAAATGAGAAAAGTCTTGAAAAATACAAAAAAATGAGAAAAAATCCTAAAAAATACAAAAAGAATGAGAAAAAGTCTTGAAAAAATACATAAAAGAAAGAAAAAAAATCCAAAGAAAAAAATAGTAAAGAAAAATATTTCATCCAACGGAGAGAACCTGGTAAACAAGTGCCCTAGATAAGTACCATGGTGAAAAGCTGGCAAATAGGCACCATGAGTAATCAGTCTTTGCTTCGTCATCTATTATCACTTTATCTAGTCTTTCACCCTGATTCATACTAAGGCCTTTACTTTCCATCATCTCCCATTTAACATCCAATATCAGGCCTTGTCATCCTTATCATGACTTCCAAATGGTTGATGTCTTGTGTCCTTCTCTTGCACCTATCATCCATGATAAACCTTGTCCCATCCCATTCCTATCAATTTGACTTATGCCTAACTGGGGCAACATCCTTGATCTATACTAGATTTTGCACTCATCCTTAGAAGTCACCATGCTCCAAAAGTCCCTAAAAATCATAAAATGTCCTTAAAAAATCCCTAAAAAACATCAAATGTCTTAAAAAAAATCCCTTAAAATCATAAAAATGTCTAGAAAAAAGCCTTAAAAATCATAAAATGTCCTGAAAAAGCCATCAAAATCATAAAATGTCCTAAAAGAATCCCAAAAAAATCAAAACATGTCAAAACCCAAAAATATTTAGATATCTTTCAAAAATCCCAAAAATAGGGGTCAATATGTACTGTAAAGGACCATTGCTAGACTTTGGTGAAAGATGTTGATCATGCATTGGAATGAATTTTTGAGATATGTACTCTAAGTCATAAGGAGATGTAGAGAAATTTTCAACATGATCATAGGTCAATGGATCATGCATTAGGTCAATAAGATCAAATAATCCTAACACTCCTTGAAATAGATAACTAAAAAGTGGCTCTTCATGTATGGTGAGTTGGTCATCGGATGGGGTGGAAACATCTTCAATGTGCTCCTTAATTGAGAGATCTTGAACATTTTTTTCAACAATTGTGGCAAAGAGATTGTGAATGTCTTCAACCATAGGGTCAAGTGATGTTGACATTTCTTGAATTGGATCATTGTTGAGTATTGTTGGTGGATTTTGATCTTGATTGAAAAGTGACTCTTGATGTATGTTAATTTGATCATCGGATGAGATAGAAACATATTTAATGTGTTCTTTGATGGATAGATCTTGATCATTGTCCCCAATAGTGATTATCTTTTGGTCAATAAGGTCTTGGATGAGATTTTTGAGTCGAATACAATCTGATGTTATGTGTCCCTTTATTTTTTGGAAGCCACAAAAGTGCTTCTCGTTATACCCTGGTGGTTTAACTAAGGGATCTTGATAATCCTCATAAATAGGGAGTTTAATGAGATTTTCTTACATACCAATTATTGCATGATCAATTTGATGGGTCCCCCAAGTGGTGTGTATTTCCGTTTGTTACCTTGTGAGATTTGTACTTTAATTTGACCTTGTGGTGGTTGATTTTGGAGATGGGGTGATTGATTTTTGAGACATGGTGATTGATCTTTGAGACATGGTGATTGATCTTCGAGACGTGGGGGTAGGATTTGTTGAAGTGGTCAATCTTGATATCTAACTTCTTCACATTGGAGATATTGTTCTTGATGTGGTTGTGGACATAACTCAATTCTTTGATGACATGGTTCAACCAATGGAAGAGTGTATTGACTTTGGAGTGAAGATATCTCTTGGCTCAATAATTCAATTAGTTTGGCATGTGAAGCAAGTTGTTCTAGTGAAATTTGATCTTAATTTTGATTTTGAATCCCTTGATTTGGATTTTGTTCAAGCAGATTTGGGATGTACACTTGTGGTGTTTGCATGGGATCATTGAAAATTTGATTTTGGACAATTTTTTGATTTGGTATGATGTTTAGATTTGGCATGATAGGTTGAAGTTGAACATTGTTGGTGTTGGGGATCACATTGCCTTGATTTAGGTAACTTTGATTTTGCCTAGTGTCACCTTGTCTTGGATTCGTTAACATCTTGTTTGGATTTTGAACAACATTTGTGTGATTCACAAACATATCTATCCCAAAGTTTTCCAATTTTGGACTCAAAATGTTCATGTTTGGTAAAGTTATACTTGGTACATTCACATTTGGCATGTAGGGATTTGATCGGATGATGTTGTTCATTTGAAGGCTCATGTATTGATTGTTTGGTTGGCATACTTGTAGGTTTGGATTTAGATCTACCATCGAGAAATGTGTTCCAATATTTGATTTGGGCATACTCACACTTGTTGTATGATTGACATTTGTAGAAGGTAATGACCCCATGTATAGATTATATAAGTATGAGCTTTGATAATCAATCAGCATTGTAAGGTTTTGAAAGTTCAATTGATTTGGATTACTCATGATGTATGAATCAAGTTTATATTCCATGTTCTTCTTGTGTTTTTACCTTGTTTTAAAAGTGACCTCTAAGGTGTTTAGGACCAATGATGAGATGAAGGATGAAAGGGGTGAATGATATGGGTGTTGAACGTTTAGGGACTTTGAATCAATGCTAGACTTAGGGTTTGATTTTGATTGGTTTGATTGGATAATGAACTTGTAAACCATGAGATGTTGGATGTGATATTAGGATGAACTTGTTCAAATGATTGCTAATTAAATTAAATGTATGAGAAAGGATTCATTCCCATACATCTAACTAAACAAGGTGATTTTTATTTTGATGATTTCCCAAGTCTAGAATGATGTTTCCAAAGCTCTAAAGTTGTTTGGTGGGATGGATTTTGATAAATGTTTGAGATGGATGAAGTGTTTGATTTGATCCTAAATGAACCTAGGAAAGACTTGTTTACAAGACCAAGATAGTGAAGGACATGCCTTTCTCTAAGAGTAATTCAAAATCAAAAGATCAATTTTTGCATGAAAACCATATGATCAAAAGATATCAAGCACATGTGTGGGGTCCAATTGATTCAATCTTTGCTTAATGGATTCTTTTTACCACAAACACACTCTTGATTGGATTTAGAAACTAGATGTCCAATGTCCTAATTCTCTTTCATCCCATGAAGTACATTATGTGGAAATCAAGGAAATCAAGACAAAGGTTACCTAAATTTGACTTTAGTAGGAGCAAATTGAGATGAAATCCAAATGTTTAGAAGCCTCTAAAGATGTGAATCCCAAGGGAAAGCAATAACATGTGAATTTGTTCAAGGATATTTACTTCTCCTAAAGGGTTTGAAATTTGATTCTCATGTTGAATGTTGGTTTTCCAATGTTTTCGATAAAAGCACTCTCTTTTCAAACTGACTCACAAGCAATATAATATCCTAGCTCAATTGGTACATTTTCCTTGGTGGGCTTGCCTCATGCGCTTCTTAGTAGAAGAGATGATTTTACATGCAACCGAGGAAAGAGTATAAAGGTATGTTAAGAATGAAGTCTTAACCTCTATACTTTAACCAAGATCGGACATGGCAAGTAACTTCTTTGAATATAAGTTCCAATGCACCACTTCAATAAAATCATTGGATGGACTGGTTGGCTACTACAAACAAGGGTTTTAGTTTAGACTTTCCGTTCATGGAGATTGACCCATATGGCGAGAGTCCCCTTTTAGATCCATCTCATTGGAATCAACAGTGTGATATTAGCGTTTACTCCAATACCTACATTTATATCACAGTTGGAAATACTCTTGGCTTTAGAGTGTTACCAGTTGAGTCATTCCCTTGGGTGAGTAATTTTTCCCCAATGAAGGTTTGATGTTGCAAATGATGATGGACAAAATTAGCTCTCAATGTGAAGAGAGTAACTTTGCATGAATTGTAGATGGATTTGATGAAGAATTAACCCTTTATTTATAGATTTTCAATTTGGAAGAGAGCTCAAAATAGAGTAATGTGGGATAATGATTGGCCAATGGGTGAAGCCACTTGTCAACTTATGAGAGGTTGAGGAATGTGCAAGTTTTGGCCAATGTGCCCAAGAGGGGGAGATTCAAATTTCAAATTGTGAATTAAATGCTGAGTGGGGGTGTAGATGGTGAAATATGCAAATGGTTAAACCTTAAAACACACATTATCATGGTTAGTTTAAAACAAATCAAATTATCAACATCCATATGAAATGATACACCAATGCTTTTGAATGCAAACATATGACAAAAGAAAGCTAAATAAGCACATGAAAAACATGAAATAAATCATCTCATATTGGATTGGTGCTTCTATAGAAAGAATCCCTTTCCCAATCCTTGCTTAAACTCAATGATGAAATTGATATGAAGTTACTATGATGCAATGGGAAAAATCAGTTCTCCTAAAGAGAGTGACTTTACATAAATGATTGTGGAGATTGTAGAGGATTTGTAGAAGGATGAAGCCTCTATTTGTAGATTCTCAAGTTGAAAGAATGCTTATGAGAGAGCAATGTGGGATAAAAAAACAAGCCAATGAAAAGATGCCACTTGTCATCATGTCATAGGTTGAGGGATGTGCAAGATTTGGGAAATGCACCCAAGAGGGGGAAATTTCAAATTTGAATTTGAGAGTTAATGCTTAGTTTGACCTTTGCAAGGGACATGTAAGAGACATTAATTTCTTTGTTGGATGTACATGTCCACTTGATTTTGAATTCAAACTTGAGGGAATATTCCTCAAAGATGCCATGTCGATGGAAAATGTTGATTTAATAAATCAATAAATTGATTTATATGTGCAAGTGGGGATATCTAGAGGATGTGATGGGTGACTAGGTTAGGCTAATTAGGATTAGATTAGCTTAATGATGATTAGGATGATTTTGACCTTGGGTATGTGTAGGATCATGATGGGCCAAAAAGTGGCAATATGATGGGTACATGGCTTATGACTATTTTTTTACCCAAAATTGATGAAACAAAAAGGGTTTTTAAAGGAGATTCTCATCTTTCCATGGATATAATTTATGCTTTACTTTGAATTTAATAGGTAATCATTAGTCATTTTCTATTCAAATTACAGCTAAAGTCGTAATTGATAAGCTAATTGAAAAACATCTATAGCTTTCAAACGATATTACATTTTTTGAATCCAAAACATGTGTCACATTCTATGCTTTGCATAATATAGGATTAAAAAAAGAAAAATTGAATTTCATGAAGTTTTGACCAAGTTAAGGTGGTGAGACATATGAGTTTTTATATTTTTTAAAAAGTTGTAATAAAAAATTCATAATTAATTATTTACTTGGAAAAAAATATAAAAAAATATGCATCACATTAGGGAATGCGTCCTCTACTTATATCTAAAATATTATAAGAAAATATTATCATTTTATTGTGGTTAGGGTGGTCAGACAAACACCTACTTCTTATTTTTTCCCTGAAATTTAAGTACCACTCCATTGAAATCTCAAATTTTCACCAAATAGATGTTTTTTTTTTAAAACAAACCTACTAGTTTAAAAACTACATTCAATTTTCTATAGATTCTATTCTTACATATTTTTGAAATAATATAGATAACTTCTTCAAATTTTTGTGTCAAGTTGCCTAACTCTGATTTTTCTAATTTTTTTGCCACTTAAGGGCCGATTTTTTCCATGATGATCCTGCACATACCCCCTTTTTGACTGAAATATTTGATTTATTTAAATTAGAAAAGGATGGAAAATGCATTTAGATTTAATTAAATGAATGTTTGATTTATTTAATTTAAATGAACAACCTTAGGAATGAAATTAATGAGTTTAATTTACCTGATGCATGGATGAAGGTGAACTTGATTAATTTGATGAGTGGATGAATGTGAAGCCTGGTTTACTTGATTAATGCACCTGATTCAATGCATAATGTTAATTTTGCATGTTTACAGGGGGCCTATAAGAGAGAATTTATTGCTTTGTTGGATGTACATGCCAAATTGGGGGAAGATTCAAACTTGGAGAATATTCTCTTTTTATGCCAAGTTGAAATAAAATGTTGAATTTATAAATGAGTTAAAATGATTTATTGGTGCAAGTGGGAAAAGCTAGAGGATGTGATGGGTGGTTAGATTAGGTTAATTAGGATTAGATTAACTTAGGTGATGATTAGCTGATTTTGACCCATTTGACTTGAATATTTTGATTTACTTAAATCAAGAGGGAGAAATATGACTTGGATTTCAATTAAATAAAGTCTTGATTTATTTAATCAAAGAGGGAATGATAGGCTTAAATTAAATAAAGTTAATTTATTCAATTTAAGTGGATAATCCTTAGAGATTAAATGAACCTGATTTTCCTAATGAATGGATTTAATGAACTTGATTAATTTTATGAGTGGATGAATGTTGAACTTGGTACATAATGCTAATTTCACATGTCTACACAATGCATCAAGGTATAAAGAACCAACATGGAATTTCACTTAGTGTGATGGAATTTGACTTGACAAATAGATAGGAGTATTATTGTTCACACCTGACATACAGAAACCTTGCTAGGATGCACTTTAGAAGTTTCAAACATCTTGGACCAAAACATGGAATGGTATAACCTATCAATGTAATCGTCAACAAGCTGCCCACAACACCCTCCATACATATCTAGCAAAACAAGTATTCACCAAGTTATATTATAAGAACATCCAACAAGCACAAAAGATAAAAGATAATGATCATTGCCCCATTCCTATCTCTCTAAATCCATTTGTTTGTACATCATCGAGAGGTTATTGGAATGAGTGCAAAGAGATAAGTCAAAAGAAAAAGATAAAGTAAACAAACAAGATGATATTCTTCAATACTAATAACCAAAAGGAAATGTGTTTTTAAGGATAATAACTAAAACTATTGCCAAAAGATAATTCCCATTGTAGGAAGGATACATCCTAGGACATGTTAGTGGATAGTAGCACGCCATTTTGTTTATCCAAAGTGTTATTTCTAATAAATAATGCCCATTCTAGCAAGGATACATCCTAGGACATGATGTTATCAGATGATTGATATGGGACTAATTAGATGATAGGCTACAAACTCAAAGAGTTGACTAACTTGTTTACGTACTAACCTAAACCTAGGACTTGACATTTTGAGTTTTCACTTTTCACCTGCTAGACTTGTTTCTGATTGTTTTGGAAAAGGTTGAGGATGGCGATCGTTTATTATGAATGATGTTTATTGTGAGTGAAAGCAAGATGAGACAAATGGATTTTTTTCAAATATTTGGATGTTTTTGGAGTTTTTTGAACTTTTTTGAGGCTAATTTTGGTATATTTTGAGATTTTATAAATGTTTTTATTTTTTATGTTTTTCGAATGTTTTTGTGTTTTTGTGTCTTGGGGGTTGATCAAAGATTAGTCTTTCCTACATTTAAGCTCAGAGACAACGTAGTTCGGATACCATGTTTTTTATTTGGATTGATGTTCGATGAAGGACAAAGATTGATAAGGAACATCACCTTATAAATATATGTCATGGGCTAGTGATTTGGATTTTGGCTCACAAATGCTTTGACCAATTTGATTCTATGTTTTCAAATTTTTAGATCACCACATAAGTGGGAGGATATAGATCAAGATTTATTCCTGAAGCAAGATGCAAATATCTTCCCCCAGTGTCTAGCAATGTATGGAATGCCATGAGTGGATGCTTAGATAGGTATTTGGATGGATGGATATGGATTATCTTGTGATAAGATATGGTGTTCGAACAAAGGATGCTATTTGGATAGTGCTTCATGGCTTAGATAATGCTAGGTAGGATAGGATAAATGAAAATGACCCATGACAAGATGTTTACCATAAGCAGGTGTAAAGTATGCACCAAAGGTCATCAAGATCAAGATAACTTGGACTATGGATGCAAAATGGATGAAAATGGATTGGATAAATGGTTCATGGATGAATGGATTTACTAGGGATGTGACAGATGGAATGTTGAACTTATTATAGATGGGAGGAGATGCTTTAACCTGAATTAGCACACCTAGATGGTCGATTCTTACACATGACACCTATTTTCTAGGTTTTCAGCATGGTACCTATCCAAAGCACCGCCTATGTGGTTTTCACTAGAGGACAATTTTTTGTTTACTGTTTTCAATCCTTTTTCCTTTTTTTTAGATTTTTATATTTTTGATTTTTTTGTATTTTTCTATAAAATATTTTAAGCTCATGTTGAATGTCTTGGTGCTATCGATGTAGGTGCTTCTATCATAATGTTCCATCGATATCCTATTTGAAGAAGGTTCTTTGCCAAGATGTGTGCACTTGAATGCAACTTTTGAGATTACTAATCTTCTTTATTGATACCAAAGTTAACTCTATCTCTGTGTGCACATCACAATAGAGTTCCTTCTAAATCCTTATGATGAAGGGTCATTTCCAAAACATGGTCAATGTGATAATTGGATATCTATAATGCATGGAGGCGTGGATGGAGTGTGTTTGGGGATAAAAGATGGATTGGCTGACAGTTTGGAATTTTTGTCTCTCCAAACTTGGGAAGATGAGCAATGATGAGTGGACACGAAAGTGTGTATGGAATTAGGACCAACTGCATGATATACTTTGTACGTCACTTGAGAATCCTTTTTTTTCTTTTGTGGACATATTTGATGGATACTTTTCCATTTTTTATTTTTCCCCATAGCTTCTTTGACTAATGGAGTTTGATAGGGGTAATCTTTCTTTGTACTTTTTGGTATCCATGTGTATTTAATTTGTCCTTCATGCTTCTCAGCTTCTCTTATTTTGATAACATCCTTTTGATGTTGGTCCCAATTTTTGGATGGGGTGATGGGTGGATGAAGATTCATGACATGGCTTGTTGTAGAATTCACATTGGCTTCATCATAAGGATTCGTTGTGCTCCCTATGTTGACATTTTCTTGAGACAAAGTTTCCCACAGTATTGTGGAAGTAGTACCTTCATGCTTTGATTCCACCTATTTTGATATGTCTTGTTCAATAAGCATGCTCTAATAAATAACCACTACAGATGATGTTTCAATTTTCTAATCTACTAACTTTGAAATGTCTTGTTCTATCTAACTTGTTACCTTGAGTGAATAATGGATATCTTCATATATGATGTCCCTAGTTTTAATTTAGGATATATCTAATCTTGATGTTGACAACTCAGTTTGACTGTAGGAATCAATAATATGCTCTTTTTGTGTCATAATGTCAGGAGTAAAGGAATTATGTTTTGAATGAAGATCATCTACATGTCCATCCATAGAAAGCATCTCATGGGTAGATGGAGGATTATGTGCTAAGTGGATATGATAATCTTGAATAGATAGGAGAGTGTCCATTAGAGGTCATTGTAGTAGCTTGGAGATACAAATTTTTGATCTTGACTAATTTTGGAATTGCTTTGACATGGGTCGGTTTCAAAGGATGGATTTCTTATAAAGGGTTCTTGGATGTCATCATTAGACATGGTAAGTGGTTAAATATCCTCAAGTCTCGAGTTTAGGGTTCCTTCAATATTTGTAACCATGAGGTCAAAAGGGGTCAACATGTCTTGGAATGGACCATTGCTAGACCTTAGTGAAATATTTTAATCATGCTTTGGAATAAATTCATGAGATATGTCCTCTAACACATAAGGTGATGTAGAGACATTTTCAACATGGTCATTGGTCGATGGATCATAGATTATGTCAATGGGATCAGATAATTCTAACACTCCTTGAAATAGATCACTAAAAAGTGGCTCTTGATGTACGGTGAGTTGATCATCATATGGGGTAGAAACATCTTTAATGTGCTCATCAATTGAGATATTTTGAACAGTTTTTTTGAACAATTTTGGCTAAGAGATTGTTAATGTTTTCAACCATAGGATCAAGTGATGCTAACATTTCATGAATTGGATCATTGTAGGGTATTGTTAGTGGATTTTGATCATGATTGAAAAGTGACTCTTGATATATGTTGATTTGATCTTGAAATGAGGTAGACACAACTTCAAGGTGCCCAGTGATGGATTGATCTTGACCCTTGTTCTCAATAGTTGTGGTTGAGATATTGTCATCATTATCAGTAGTGGTTGGATCTTCATCGTTGTCCCCAATAGTTATTACTTTTTGATAAATGAATTTTTGGATGAGATTTTTGAGTTGAATACAACTTGTTGTTGTGTGTCCCTTTGTTTTGTGATAATCACAATGGTGCTCCTCATTATACCCTGGTGGTTTAACTAGGGGTTCTTGATAGTTCCCATAGATGGGGAGCTTGATGAGATTTTCTCATATGAATTGTTGTAGGACTAATTTGATTGGTTTCCCAAGTGATGTGTATTTTTGTTTGTTCCCTTGCGATATTTGTACTTTGTATTGACCTTGTGGCAATTGATTTTGGAGATGTGGTGATTGATCTTTGAGATATGGTGATTGATCTTTGAGATGTGGGGGTTGGATTTGTTGATGTGATCGATATTGATATCTAACTTCTTGACATTGGGGATATTGTTCTTGATGTGG
>VDFB02199925.1:0-28162 GCA_007258455.2 Sequoia sempervirens
TTGTTCCCTGCTGCCCCATCTATTCTATGTATTGTGGTAAAGTAATCACATAGCCTAGTGGGCATAGGACACGTGTCATCTATATTTAGTGGACCCAATATCATTTTGTGATATGTGAGCGGTATCTAAAGGAGATCTACAGTGGTTTTTGGGTGACGTGGTTCCATCTCAACTGCTCCCTAATACCCCATCCAATTTTATTTGGTATTTATAAAATGTCACAAGCTAGTAGGCGGATTCACACCTATTGCTTCATGGAGGGATCCACAAGGCTTTGGAGATGGAGAATGCTTTATGACAAAGGAAATCAATAGTTGATGGCAGGTGACGTGGGTTCATCCTGACCACTCCCCACCATCTTGTGAAGGGCCCACTTGTACCTCTAGTTTCTAAGTGGGCACATGGGCGACTGCCATGCGGAAAATATTAAAGGGCTCAAATAGAATTTAGTGGAAATAAAGTATTGCTAAAATTTGGCCGAGATGACATGAAGACTAAAATGATGCCATATTAGAACTGATTTATTTTGGCATGTGTTCAATATTTGGAAAATACTTTTGATTGCGGTCGATAATTTTTTCAGATGTTGGTACACACATGAAGGTGAAATTGAAGGTAGAGTATGTGTCAATATTCTGAGAATAAATCATCATAGCTCCCCACTATCTTATTGAGATGAGTTGCAAGTGGATTAATTTCCATGGGCTAAAGGCTAAACATGACAAGACATGGTTTATTTAATGCTAAGTATGTGACTAAATGTGTAGAAAGAGTGGATATCTATCCACTTGGGATTTTTTTATTAGGAAAAGGAATCAAGTGCATGCAATTAGCTTTGTCATAATTAATTACCTGATTATAATTATTTGCTGATTCACCTCAATGTGTGATCGATGACTAAGGTTCAAAAGTCAAGCAACTTATTGTCAGCTTGCTTGCACAAGTTTTCCTCAAGTATTAATGGTTGGAATGGTTACATTGCTCAATATAATGAGGGATGATAGCCATATTTTCTTCATAGTTTGCTGAAAATTGAGCTTAAGTCTGTGAAAAGGTTGATGAAGAGAGTTTCTTTCGTAAAGGTTGTAGAGATATTGAGATAAAATTTTCCCTAGGTAAGTAGGTACCCACCTGCTTGTTTCAATTATGGTTATATCAGTTTATTGGTTTTAGAATCCTAGGGTCGTGAGGGTTTATAGTTTGCAATTTCTTTATGAGTTAATGGTAGATATGGAGTTTTGAGTTATCTATTTATCAAAATTCTTTTTAAGAGTACACTTGTGAAGTTCTTTCTACAAATTAAGAGTCTCCAAGTGTCCTCATCATGATCATTGAGAAAATGTGTAAGCCAAATGAGTCTATCAAGCCAATTGTAAGGTCTAGGAGACTTAATCTATTTCATTCCAAAGATAATGCTCCTGAGAATAAGGGTGAGATACTAGGAACTACTGAAACACTAAAGGAGAAGAAAGAATGTAAGAAATCTCATAAGATTGTTGTGAGGAGCACATATAATTTGAGAGGAAGGACCATTATAGAAGAATTGGTCAAGTTTAAAGGGAAGGAACCGGTTGAGCCTGTGAATAAATCAAAGAAAAGAAACAAGTATCGTAAGGCCTACCTAGGGAGACACAATTGTCTGATTGAAGTTTTAGACAACCTTTCAGATGGCGGAGGTGATAGTGACCCAAAGTACAACCATTATATTATTTCCCTAGTGTTGTTTCAAGAGTATGATGAGGGAGGAGTGATGGTTCATCCAATTTCATCACAAATAAGGAGCAGGGGAGCATACTTGTTGGAAAAATGAAGCAGATTAACTATCTCTACTATTTTGTGTTGTCATTGATGTCACAATGTTGTGATTACAAGTTTAAGACTATGGCTGATTTGGTATTTTGGTTTGGTATTTGAGTTGGTATTCATATTACTCCCTCCAGTATTCTTGTTTGCACTCCTCCGCAATCAATAGTTATTGCTCATGGTTTTGGTAAATTGCTTATGATTGATTGAAAACATACATGTTCAGAATATTTAGTGCTCGTATAGCATTATGGAAACCAACATTATGTTTATTTATTTTTGCTTGAAGTCTATTCCTGGCCGACTTCTTGGGTAATTATAAAATGATGAATTATTTTTTCTATGTGGATATTTGTGCAACCTATCCTAGGTCTATGTCGACTTAATATAGCATGTTGGAAAGTTGAATTGCTTCTTGGAAATATTTTGTGGATGATTGATGTAAAATGTTATTATTTTTGGTAACTATGATGTGCATCTAACTAGGCTAGCCTAATTGATACTTGCGGATAGATCGAATATATATATGTAAATGTTGAACAAATTTTTTGATGATGAAGAAGAGTGAGAGAGTAAGAAGTATGATTGATGAAGTAGTAGAAAGTGTGAAAGTGAGTGAATATAATGAAGTGTGTCAAGTTAGTATATTAAGTATCACCAGAACTATATCAACACTTGTTGGGTGCACTATTCTTAGATCATTTTGGTTGTAAAGCCTTCCTTTGTTCTATAAATCTTTTTCTAGGTAGTGAGCCTTCCTATAAGCAGTGAAATTTTGTATTTGGACAGTGAGTCCTTTCTGGGAAGTGAGCCCTTGGCAGTGAACCTCTTAATTTTTTGTTCCTTAACAACTTTATACTGTGAGTTAATCCTTAGTGTGGTTTTTCCCTCATTGGGTTTTCCATGTAAAATCTGGTGTTCAATGTGTTATCTTTCTTTCTGTTTTGTATCTCTTGCTTATGCTTAGGAACAAAATAGTATGTTTGAGGAATGGATATGTGTTGAAGTTTTAAAGTTGGAAATTTGTGACAACTGATTGACCCCCCCTCTCAGTTTTCTTGCATCCTTTAACAATTGGTATCAAAGCTTTGGTTCTTGGTAAAGATCTTAACCACCTGAGGTGGATCCTAAAGATTGATTAGATGGATGATAAAGGAGAGCTTCAGACTACTCTTGAGGATCTTGACAAAGTGGAAAGAGAGAATAGAGATCTAAAAGAAAATATTGATGATGCAAATGAATGTGTCTAGAAGTTGAAAGAACAACTAAATAAATTCAAGGAAAGATACAGAGAAGTAAGTGAGTAGTTGAAACAAGAGATAATTGGACTGAAGGTGTTGGTAGAAGAAAAAAAAAAAGAATTGAAGAATGTCTGAGCACAATGGTGTAGAACAAAGCTGATGAATGCACTAAACTTGAATAGGAGGTGGTGAACCCGAGGATTGAATTGGAGAAGGAAAAGCTCTATGAAAACAAGTTCAAATCTAGCTCTGATAATCTTGAAGAATTGATTGTTGGACAAAAATCAAGTAAAGACAAAGCTAGTTTGGGAAATGATGCAGGTGAAAGTTTAAGGGAAATAAAATGACTCAGGAAAAAGGTAAGTAGAAGAGGAAGATTGCAAGAAGACAACCTATGAGACAACCTAATGCACAAAGGTATCCCTCTTTCAATGGTACTTGATTTTTCTACAATAGATATGGTCATAAAGCAATAGAGTGTTGGTGTAATTAATTAATTAATTATTACACTAGCATAAGTTAACTTAGGTCTTGCTTTTAATCATTTAGTCCTAGGTTGCAATCATTTAATAAATGGGATAATATTCCCTTTCCTAGTTTGTGGGATAAGATTCCTTCTAGAACTTATCTCATCATTTAATGATCATCTAGATAGGGTTCACATGTTGTCACATGTTGTTTGATCTAGACACTTGGCAACATCTCATGCATATTAGGGTTTACCTCTTGCCTATATAATCAGGCATCTTGTTCATTTTTAATATATCATATCAATATCATATCAATCATATTATCAATAGAATCTTTAATCAACATTCCATTGTTGCAACACTTCTCTTTGTAGTTGATTTCATGACTAAAATTTGAAGATTCTGAGAGCTTAGGAGTACATTATCAATCCATCACTTTCTGGACAGGTGTTGTCCATCTCTGAGCATCACCATCATTTGCAGTCTGTCGGCTGGGTCATTATGCTTGGAACCCCGATGTCTGTGGTCACCCCTTGTTCTGACACGTCCCTGCATCACTGACGAGTTTCCTCTCAGTGGACCCTTCAACGCCGACCATCCTCTGACCGCAAGCGCCCCAGTCCTATCCTTGACCGAGGGCCCCTGCTTGCTCCTAGGCAGTGTTCCCGCCACCTCCACCGGCCGTGCCACCTAACCTGCCACCGAAGAGCCGCTCCGCCACCACCATATCTGGTGGCAGGTTTTTTTAAAACCACCAGCTTGCCCCTCAGTCATATCAACAACCGAGGGCCAAAATTTTTTTGCCCTAGGGTGCTATTTTTTTGCACCTATTTAGCTAGTGCCAATCAAATTGCAGTTTTTTTTCCGAGGGCCATATCTTCGCGCCACGATATCAAAAATTCGCAAACGAGATATCGACAAAAAGAGAATTCAGAGCACTATCCAATGGTGCCATCTGTATTGCAGGATTTTTCTACTATAAATTTCTAAATTCAACTGAAGTCAACCCTCCATTCTGGACTTAGAAGCACATATCTTCGCATCAAATTGTTAGATTTCAAAGATTCCAGTGGCATTCGAGAGATATTTCAGTGCATTTTTTCATCAGTCCAGTCATCTTCTTTAGTTTCAGATCTAGGTATCTTTTATTGATTTTTTTCAATTTGATGCATTTTCCTGATTCTTGAGACATCCTGAAGCTTGCAGAAGAATTTCTTGATCTCGGAGGCATATTTTCAGTTGCATATCTTTTTGGAAGTCTTCTATTTTCTATTGAAGGTCATTTTCTTTTATTTTTCCAGAGAAATTTCGTTATGGGGCTTGCATATTATTCTCCTTTAGTTATGTTGCACAAGGGTAACTATCAACAATGGCGAGATGGGATCTGCCACCATCTTCATTCACTTGAATTGTTGCCACATCTATTTGGTATAGTTCCTCATCCAAGTGAAGGTATTCAGGAGCTTGCTTGGAGTTGCAGTAGGTACACTATCTTGGAGATCATTGCTATGCAAGTTGATTCTTATGTTTTGAATGCTATTGATCATTGTGATTTTCCTCACATCCTTTGGACTAAGCTTTGGGAGATCTATGGAGATTCAAATACTCCACCATTCGTCAATGATCATGATTCACAATGTCATTCTTCAGATCAAGTACCCCATGATGCTATTATTGTGCAGGAAGTTGATTACCTTGATCTTTCCAAAGAGGTTGACAAGGTACCTTTCAGTGGTTCTTCTTCATCAGAGATAGTTGGTATTCCTTCACATTCAGTGATTCCTTGTCTAGAACCATTGATTGAGGCTTCCACTATCATCTTTCATCAGGACACATTCTATTTTTCAGACTTGACATCACAGGATGGCTTTGTTTCAAGTATCACTGACTTGGCTACTTCTACAGGTTTGGAGAACATTCTTGAGGGGATATCACTCCTCTATTCAGATCACACCTTGGAGAGTTTTCTTGAGTATCCACATTCCTTTGTCTCAACCTTGATTGGGAATTTAGAGACCATCTTGGAGGCACTTGGTTTCTCTTTATATATTTCATATCCAAGACTTCTTCCCTGTCATTCCATTTAGGACTTGAGGTTTCTTCAGCATCCACCATTGGATTTGCTTTTTCTAGCAGGAGATTTGTGGTTTGGACACCTTCGTTGCTTCAGACTTCCTTCAGTGGTTTTGAGGACACTTCATTCAGGGGGGGCTATCAAGTCTCCATCACATCCATCATATCCATTCTATCTTTATCTTTGGATATTGTTTAGCATCAGTTTCTGCATCATCCTGGTTTGTCACCCTCTTCATTGTTTGGGACTATGGCATTTTCATCATCAGGCAAGGAGACACTTGAGTAGAGTTCAGAGACATCATCATCCATGTTCATTCTTCCTTCCTTCAATTCCTATCTAGAATGGGAAGCATCCTTGCACTTGCATTTGGTTTTGTTTCTTCCGAAAGGGAGACAAGTTGTTTGTCGACATTGGATCTTGTTTTGTCTTCAGACACTTACCTTTCTTACAGGTGATCTTATCTTTTGGGGGGGCTATATAGTCTCTCTATTGTATCCATGTGATGGATGGTGTATTTGGGGAGTATTTGGGAGTCCTCCATCCTTCCCATTCTCACATTCTTTCTTTTTCATCTCCTTTTTGGAGAGGGGTTTTGTTCCTACTAGGTTTTCCCCTTTTCTCCAGTTGTGGGAGATTTTCTGCATCTTCATGTACATGGGTACCTAACATGGCCTCTGTGGGGACCCATCATCATCATGCATAATCATTGCATTTTCCTCCCTAAGTTGCACTTATGGGGGGGTGTTGATGTAATTAATCAATTATTACACTAGCATAAGTTAACTTAGGTCTTGCATTTAATTAATTAAGTCCTAGGTTGCATTATTAGATAAATCATTTAATAAATGGGATAATATTCCTTTCCTAGTTTGTGGGATAAGATTCCTTCTAGAATTTATCTCATCATTTAATGATCATCTAGATAGATTTCTATGTTGTCACATGTTGTTTGATCTAAGCATAACATCTCATGCATATTAGGGTTTACCTCTTGCCTATATATAATGGAGCATCTTGTTCATTTAGCCAATATATCATATCAATGTATCAAATGTATTATCAATAGAATCTTTAATCCAACAACATTCCCATTGTTACAACACTTCTCTTTGTGGTTGATTATCTTTCATGGATAAAGTCCTGCATTGAAGATTCTAGAGCTTCAGGGGCTATGCAATCCATCATCTCAACATAGAGTGCATAAGCAAAATGAATCAAAATTAGTTTTCTGGCTCTTTCTCTAGACAGTGTCTTTCATGCAAGAAGTTTGGACATAAGGCTACTGAGTTCAGATATCAGGTCAATAGGATGATGATGAACAAATTTCCTGGAGACAAAATGAATCAATCCTTTAATGGCTACTGCTATACATGCAACAAATTTCAATGTAGGTTGATAGGTAAAGGAGGTTACACTAATAAGAAAAGTGTTGTCTACTATAACTATAATAAACCTGGACATATCTCAAAAGTTTGCAAAAGTAAGAATGGAAAGCAGTCTACTTTGGTAGAGAAGAATGATTTGGTAAAGAAGATTGACAAGGAAGAAGTGAAACAAGAGATGAATAAGATATGGAAAAAGAAAGAGAATGAAGAAGAAGAAAAGCTTGAAACTATTGATGTGTCTAAGTTCTCTTCTAGTACAGATGACTTATTCAGAAATTAGGCCTAGCATGGCCTTAGGGGGAGTATTATCAGAAAAATTATAAACCCCATATTGTATGGCATGTCAGAGGCTAGGGTGAGGATGGAATATGAAAAATGAATATTCAAAAGTTTTGGAAAAGGAACTAGAAGTAATCATGCTGGTATGGAAGTTTGTAGACTAAATTAGGGTTTTCTATGTTGGAAAGGATGTTTTTTAGTAGCCTTTTAATGCTTTTCGCATTTAATTCATAGCTAGGATAAATTCAATGATGTATAAGTTGAAATTTTGAGTCTTCTTGGTTAATTGAGAATTTGAATAAGTTGAGTGATCTTGAAGCAATCTTGAATTGAGCTGAAGCAATTCTGAAAGGAATTAGAAGAAATTAACTCAAGTAATTAGAGAATTTGTTTCTCTATTTGTAAAGAAGATAAAAGAAGAAAAACAAAGAAGTCTCGAATAACTAATTAAAGAAAGCATAGAAATGGAAAAATATTTGAGTAATGTTCTCCCTTTGAAGCTAAAAGGAGTTGACCTAGAGGAATTTGACCATAGAAAAATGAAGGAAATGGAACTAGGTCCGAATAAAGATGAATTACAAAACATAAAAACCCTAGGTATGGATTTGCGGAGTGAAGTTTTGTGGGTTTTCGATAAGGAGTTTATCTTGTTATAATTGAATCATTTCAAGAATGAAAGCATTGTATTGGACAAGCCCTACTTGGTTATGAAGGAAGCGATCGAGGCTATCACTGGCTTATGCAGTATCGGTGACTTTCCTGGAAAGAAAATGGTAAAATATAATGATGTGGAGGAATTGACTGGCATTTGCAAAGAATCACGAGCTTTATTGATAAACACTCTTGAATATTTGGCTGTGAGGTATGTGGCATACAAAATTTCTTACAAGGTCTATTTTAGAAATTGTGAAGGTTCCACATCAGCCATTGTTGTTCATATTGTGCACATGATGGTTAAGGAGAATAGGTAATTTGACTTGTGTAGCTTGTTTCTTGAGAATCTCTCTAAAAATGTTTGAATGTCGGTAATTGAGGGTTATCCCTTTCATTTTGGATCTTTGGTGGTATGCTTGGTGTTTTAATTTTTATGTTCCCTACCAGGAAAAGATAATGTGGTATGGAAATTTGGAATTCCTATTGGAAAACAGGTTTACAGGTATTTGGAGGCATTGTCAGACAGTGCAAATATGTGTAAATCTTATTTCACATCTTTGAAATCAAATATGTGCTCCAGTATATCTGCTTCAAGTTAGTTTGAGGTGGGCTCTTCCTCTAGTAAAAGGAAATTGGAGATTTTCATTAGTGAATCCCCTCTGGAATCGAAGAAGAAGAAATTTATAACTAAAGATATCATTGACATTTCAGCAGAGAAGGAGAATGTATTCTCTAATGAAATCCATTCTATGTTAGCTCAGGGAAAGATGAAGAAGCTTGGTGATTTATGGAGTGAAACATCTCCTATTGATAGACTAAAAATTGATGATGTTTTGGTAGAATACCTTCTTCAAAAAGGTATTGATGTATTAGTTGTTTCTAATTTCTTGTCAAAAAATCTTGTGGAGATTGTTGAAGAAAGAATGTTACTTGAAGGTCCTGAAGGAAGTAAATTTGAAGCTTTTGTTGAAAAGAGGTGTAATAAAGCTAAAGGGAGATTATCTGAACTGATCGTGGAAACAAAGAAGTGCATTAAAGAAATATATGAAATTTACAAGTATTGTCTCCGGTGGCCTACGACAGTAGACAATTTTAGAAGTAAAACTGATGCAATTAAGTAAGAAGTAAATAGTATTGGAAAGAGTTTTGACATCTTTGAAGATAAAGGAGAGAAAATATTAAGAGTTAGTGAACTTCAAGCTGAATTTATTATTGTGCAAAGGTAGAGAGATGATGTAGTTAAGACTTTTTGGCTCCTTAAGGAAATTGTTGAGGTCCGGTTAGACCATCTATCCAGAATTCTCACTGGTACAAAAGATGTTGAAGGATAGAGTTTATATTGTTCACCATATTTTAACTCTATTGGCCATATTAGAAAGCATCTACACCCGAATGGAGTCTGCTACATTTAACTGGAAGAAACTACATCTAGTTCTTGATGAGAGATATAAGAATTTTTTTTAGGTGAAAAGTGTTATCTTTACTTGATGTTCTATTTTTGTTGTTTCTGCTGAGAAGAAAAAGGGGAGAAGAATTTTTTTGGTCATATGGAAATTTTTTCATTGGAATCTTTTTGATGTCACCCTATTCAATATTTTGTACACCCTTTTCATCCACCCTTTGACATTCATGTCAAAGGGGGAGAGATTGAAGTTAGGGGGAGAGATTGGAGTTGGAGAGTTTTTGTAGTGGGGAGAGATTGTGCTGAAGAAGAAGTTTTTGCTCTATGTTTCCATCAATGAAAAAGGGGGAGATTGTTGGAAAAATGAAGAAGATTTACTATCTCTATAGTTTTGTGTTGTCATTGATGTCACCATGTTGTGATTACAAGTTTAAGACTGTGGCTGATCTAGTATTTTGGTCTGATATTTGATTCGGTGTTCATGCTACTCCCTCTCATATTCTTGTCTGCACTTCTCCATAGTCAATAGTTATTGCTCATGGTTTTATGAAATTGCTTCTAATTGAGTGAAAGCATACATGTTTAGAATATTATGTGATTTGGTGCTCATAAAGCATTGTGGAAACCAACAGAATTTTTATTGGTTTTTTCTTGAAGTCTATTCCTCACCGACTTCTTGGGTAAATATAAAATGATGAATTAATTTTTCTATGGGGATATTTGTGCGACCTATCCTAGGTCTATGCCAACTTAACATAGCATGTTGGAAAGTTGAATTACTTCTTGGAAATATTTTGTGAATGATTGAGGCTAACTATTAATTTTTTTGGTAAATATGATGTGAATCTCACTAGGCTGACCTAATTGATGCTTGTAGATAGATCAAATATATATATGTGAATGTTGAACATGATTTTTCATGATGAAGAAGAGTGAGTGAGTAAGAAGTGTGATTGATGAAGCAGTAGAAAGTGCAAAAGTGAGCGAATATAATGAAGTGTGTCAAGTCAGTATATTGAGCATCATTGGAACTGTATCAACACTTTTTGGGTGCACTATTCTCAGTTCATTTTGGTTGTAAAGCCTTCCTTTGTTCTACAAATATTTTTGTAGGCAGTGAGCCTCCTTGTAAGTAGTGATCTTTTGTATTTGAACAATGAGTCCTTTCTGGGTAGTGAGCCTCTTAATTTTCTGCTCTAGAACAACTTTATACTATGAGTTAATCCTCACTGTGGTTTTTCCCTCATTGGGTTTTCCATGTAAAATCTAGTGTTCAGTGTGTTAGCTTTCTTTATGTTTTGTATCTCTTGCTTATGCTTAATAACATAATAGTATGTTTGAGGAATGGATATGTGTTGATGTTTTAAAGTCAAAATTTTGTGACAACTGATTCACCCCTCCTCTTAGTTGTCCTGTATCCTTTAACAATACTCTGATGTTGACGACTTAGAGTAATGTCCCCACCTTGTTTTTTGTTTTTGATGACACCATTGCCACTACATCAAGATCATTCTCTGAAGCATTTTCATGGTTTTTTTTCTTTAATGCTAATATGGAAATCTTTTGGCTAGTGTGAAGGAGAGGTGTTGGGCTCCATGTCTTCGACGGTAAATATGCCTTTTTCGGGTAGTATATGTATTTTTGTCTCTATGTACTTGTGGAGAATCTTCTTTGGTCTATGTGGACGAGGTATTCTGGGGCTATTGTAATAAAAAACTCTACCTTTTGGAAGGTTGTCTTGTCTTCTTCAATGAACTGTGTGGAGTTTTTTCTTCCCCTATTCTACAATGATTAAGTGTAACTGTTTTGGGAATATCTCAAATTTAGGTGAAATTAGCTTTCAAATGAAAATGAAATGTGATTGTAATTGAGCCCATTGCTTGTTTCTCCCTTGTTCTATAAAATGGATTTTAGGGCTGATTACAAAGAATAGGTTGGGTAGTGAGTTGTTTAGGGGTTGGTCACACAGGGATTATAAAAATTACTGAATATTGTTGCAATAAGTCTTAGGTCCGAGTCTTTCAAATTTTCTTATGTAATCTTAATGGTATTACTGGAAATATATAATGGTAATAGTACAATTTCAACACCATTTAACTCTCATATGTACTAGTTTTATACATTATGATTAAAATAATGAAGGTTATCTTATTTGTCTATGTCGATTTTAGATGGATGTTTGGTTCTATTCTTATTTGTTAATTCAAAGAATTAATATAAACACTTAAATATGGCTATGAATTTATATTAGTCTGAGTGCTAGGATGTTAATGTGTCACCAAAAAAATGTATAGTTGACATTTTTACGCTCACTTCAATCTCTCTTATGGGATTTGGCTTGATTTTTCCTAGATTTAATGTTGTAATGTGGCCAACACGTTCACATTAGGTCTTGGACCCTTGTGAATCATTAAGACTTCTAGGTTTTCTTGTAAAAGTATTGTGAAGTTTTGTAACCCACTTTCACACTTTTCTAGGAGACCTTCATTATAATTCACCTAAATAACTCCTTTTATCACTTACCAAGACTTATTTCAAAGTGTTGTAAAGTGTTGTAACCAACTTTCACACTTTTTTAGACTTGTCATCACTAATTTGACCCTTTCTCATGTTTAAATGACCCCTTAATACACTTTCCGCCCCCCCTTAAGTGTGTTTTCAAGGATATTCCTATTAGACAACATTTAATGCCCCATAATTCCCAACACCCACTTAATTTTCTTAAGTGGGACTAAGTCACCAATAGGGGTGACTTAGTCCTTTTTGGCATAAAACTCAAAATTATTTCAATTTTCTGGTAGGATTTTGTCCTCTAACCCTTGAGGTCAGCCTAGGATGTGTTATTTTTTAGGAAATTCAGTAAGAACACGTATAAATAAGGGTTTTTACCTTATTTTTCATCTCCCAATCTCCTACAATCTTGCACTCATTAAGCATTCAATATTATAAGCATTCAAGTAATCTAAGCATAATCAAGTCATCCATTGGAGCACTTCGTTGCATATCTTTAGATTTATACATCAAGGGTTCGGTAAGTTCATGACATTGTTGGGAGATTTTTGGATGATGTGGATGTGCTGCTAATATGTGGTTGTCATTGATGTCAACACTATTAGCATTTGGTGTATCAATTGCTATATATGTTGAGGATTTTGAAAAAATTATAAGAAAATGTGTTCCAAGTTCCCAATGGAACTGTGTAGGTCATGAAGGTGTTTTTTTTTGTACATTAAAGATTAGCTGATGTGGATTAAAGGATTTATTGTTGAGTATGTCTAAATCATCTACTGGAAGTTTCAGAGGTCTATGTGAAGTTTTGTGTGAGTTGTGGTCTGACAGTATTTCTATTGTCTATGTCAGTGTTCCTAAATGAAGATTGTATGATTCTGGTTATCTAAGTTGTTACGGATGATTCTCTGATGTTTCTTGGTGCTCTAAAATGTCTCTAGTTCATTCTCTATCTTTTTGGTACATCCACTTGATCCGGTGAGCTCGTGATTGAAGATCTTTTCTTGCGCATGTTCAATTTTTCATGTCCCTGGTTGACATGTTAATGATAGCATGTTGCAAATGTTCGAGGTGAAATTAATTAAAGTATTTTTATGTTGGAGATGTTAATTTGGGTCTCCACTATGTTGTGTCCGACCTTGGTGAGTTTGCATTAAAAATTTAGTTATTAATTTGGGCTGACAATGTAAATATAATTTATTTTTCTTAGCCGACCATGTTGTGATGAAATCTTCAATAGCAGCTATATAAGAATGATTGGGTCATCGGTGGAAAGTATGCTTTGTGTAATTCTATGTGTGTATATGTGAATATCATTCGATTGCAGAGTAGAGTGTGAAGAAGTGTTGAGCTTAATTAGAATTGTAATTAGGCTTGAGTAGAAGCTATTCTCTCAATTCATACCCTCCAGATTTTTAATCCTATCCTATTGGGCAGTGATCCCCTTTTGTAATGGAGCAGTGAGCTCTAGGAAATGTGCCTGAATGCATGTGCATTCCCCTTATTATTTCTCATTATACTTTTTGCAGAGTATAATCTTGTGGACTAACATCCACCATGGTTTTTCCCCTAACAGGGTTTCCACGTAAAAAATCTTGGTGTTCTTTGTCTCTCTGATGTGTTAATTTCTTGTAGTTAATTTCTTATTCATCTAATCTAAGATTAGAGTTAAGTTAAGTTTGAAAAGTTTAAGTTTCTATAACAACTGATTCACCCCCCCTCTCAGTTGTCTATCCTTTTTTTGCCAATAATTGGTATCAGAGCTAGTTCCTCTGAAGAAGTTTAATAGCTTGAGGTGATCCAAGATGACAACATTCAAGAAGGACAGTCCTAGATTTGATGGCACCAACTACCCACTATGGAAGTTAGGATGTGATGTCACCTAAGATGTATTGGTGAAGCCTACTGGAAGATTACAAAAGATCCATATGTTATTCCTCAGAATGGTCCCTCTTCTATAGATGAAATCAAAGATGTTGAAAACAATGTTAGGGCTATTAAAGCTTTGTTGAGTGCTTTGACAAATTTGGAGATGGCTAATGTGTTAGGTCTACATACAACTCATGAGATTTGGATGAAACTGGAAACTTTGTATGAAGGTGATGCATAGGTGAAGATGGCTAAGCTACAAAGCTTGAAAGGTAAATATGAGAATTTGAAAATGGGAGAAGATGAAAATATAACTTCTTTTATGCAGAGAGTAAATGAGATAGTGATGGGTAAATTACATGTGTCGGTGGTTTGGTGGAAGAAGATGAAATTGTGGCTAAGATACTCAGATCATTTCCTCCTTCCTACAAAATGAAAGTTCATGCTATTGAAGAATTCATGTTGGTAAACAAGATTACAAGAGATACACGAATAGGGAAGCTTGTTGCTTTCGAAATTAGTGAGTTTGGTGAATCAACACCGAAGACTAAGTTTGAATTCAAAGCTATTGTATCTAGAAGTTACAGGAAAATACACAGTTTGGGAGAGAGCTCTAGAAAGATATCCAAATATGATGAAGAACTGAAACAACTTGAAGACAAAGAAAGAGAAGTAAAAGAACTGGGAGCATTTATTACAAAGCAAGAAGGAAAAGGAAAAGGTAAGTATGAATATGTATTTCCTATTAAATGTTTTTCATGTAGTAAAATAGGTCATTTTACATCAAGATGTCTTGAAAGAGTTCCTAGGTCTAAGCCTAGAAAGTCTAGATTCCAAAAGAGATGCTACTTTGCTAAAGAAGTAGTAACTGATGATGAGTCTGATAAAGATAATGGAAATTAAGATGAATGGGCTTTCATTGCTACCATTGAAAATAATCATGTGGCTACTGAATTTACTAGAGATGAGAAACCTCTTGCAGCCCGAATTGAAGAAAAAGATGAGTTTGTCATTGATAGTGGATGCTCACATCACATGACCAGTGATAAAAATAATTTTGAGTCTAGAGAAGTATGACAGTGGGGTTGTAAGATTTGAAGATAACAATACTGGTGTGATTCATGGCAAAGGATCTATTAGCCTTGGTGGTAAAGATAATGCTGATGATGTCCTATATGTTGAAGGCCTAAAGCACAACTTATTGAGTGTTGGACAGATGGTACATAAGGGATATCATCTACAGTTCAAGAATAGAAAATGCAATATTCGTGGGAGTTCTAGAAACATGATTGCTACTAGTGTGCAAAATAAAGGTCATATTTTTCACTTGAATACTGCTAGTGGAAGTTGATTAATTGCTCAAGTGGATGAAAGTTGGTTGTGGCATAGGAGGTTGTGTCATGTAAAATTTGAAAACATTATCAAGATAAGTTCTACTCAAGCAGTAAGAGATCTTCCTAGGTTAGTGAAGCCTACTAATGTAATCTGCAAAGAATGTCAGATGGGTAAACAAACTAGAGTCTCCTTTTGAAGTAAACAATTTCATTCAAATAATGTGTTGGAAATGCTACATACTGATCTTTGTGGTCGCTCTAGAGTTAGAAGTATTCATGGAGAAAGGTATTTTATGTTGGTTATTGATGATTACTCTAGAATGATTTGGGTTTCCATTTTGAGAGAAAAATGTGAAGCATTAGATAAGTTCAAAAGCTTTAAGGCTATGGTAGAAAATGAAAAAGGTTTGAGAATCAAGTGTTTGAGATTTGATAGAGGTGGTGAATTCATCTCCAAGGAGTTCAACTCTTATTGTGAAGAACATGGAATTAAAAGACAGTTATCTTCTCCCTGAACCCCTCAACAGAATAGAGTTGCAGAAAGAAAGAATAGAACAATTATGGATAATTCTAGAACAATGATGATGGAAGGGAATATGTCTCAAATGTATTGGAGTGAAGCGGTAAGCACTGTTGTGTATACCTTGAACTAGGTAAATGTGAATGGTAATTTTGGTAAGACCCCTTATGAATTATGATTTGGTCACAAGCCTACTCTTAAGTATTTCAAGATCTTTGGAAGAAAAATTTTATATCAGGAGAGATGATGATATAGGAAAATTTGATGCTAGAAGTGATGAAGGGATCTTCCTAGGTTACTCCACTAACAGCAAGGCATATCGGTGCTATAAAAAAATACTGAGAAAGATTGTTGAGAGTGCAAATGTCAGAGTTGATGAGGAATCTGTCAAATCATCTAGATGATGCAGCTATGATTTAGATGAAGACAACACAAATAAAGGGAAGAACACTCAGACACATAATCTACTTCAGATTATTCCATATGTTCCAGTGAAGCAACCACAAGTTGTTTCGGTAAATCAATTCAGTTAGGAAGCACAGACAAGTGCAAGTGTAAAAGAAAGTTCAGAAGACATAGAGGTCCAAGAAAGTCCCAAGACTCCAAGGTATGTAAAGTTGAATCACTCTGAAAGTCAAATCATAGGAGATAAGAGTAAAGGAGTGAAAACTAGAAGAAAGATTGCAGAAGAATATTGTTTGATTTCCAAGATTGAACCTAAGAATGTCACTAAAGCCTATCAAGATGAACACTGGTTGGAATCCATGAAAGAAGAACTAACATAGATTGAAAAGAATGACACATGACTACTGGTTCCTAGGCCCAAAGACAAGAATGTGATTGGTAGTAAGTGGGTATTCAGAAACAAGCTGAATGAAGAAGGTGAAGTGGTCTAGAATAAAGCAAGACTGGTATGTAAAGGGTAATCTCAAATGGAAGGTATTGATTTTGAAGAAACCTTTGCTCTTGTTGCTAGAATTGAAGCCGTGAGATTATTTCTTGTTTCTGTTGCACACAAGAACTATAAATTCTATCAAATGGATGTAAAGTCTGCATTTCTGAATGGAGAACTAGAAGAAGAAGTGTACATTGAACAACTAGATGGATTTCAGCTAACATAAAAAGGAGATATGGTTTGCAAATTGAAGAAAGCTCTATATGGACTTAAACAAGCCCCCAGAGCCTAGTACGCTAGATTGGAAAAATACCTACTGAAGCTTGATTTCACTAAAGGTACTACTGATAGTAACTTATACTTCAAATTAGATCATGATAAGGAGTTAATCATAGAAGTCTTTTTTTGTGACATCATTTTTGGAGGAGATTATAATTTATGTATGAAGTTTGCTGATGAGATGAAAAGTGAATTTGAGATGTGCATGATTGGTGAAATGAAGTTCTTTCTAAGATTACAAATTACTCAGTTGGACCAAAGGATTTTCATTTCTCAGTCCAAATATGTGAAAGAATAGTTGAAGAAGTTTGGAATGGAAGACTCCAAACCTGTTGGTACCCCTATGATGACTGGATGTAAGTTGACATAGAATGATGATTCTCCAAAGGAAAATCAAACTGGGTATAGGTCAATGATCGATGGATTGCTCTACTTGACGCAGACTAGACCAGACATTATGAATGTTGTATGTATGGTTGCTAGATTTCAAACTGATCTAGAAGAATCACATGTGACTACTGTTAAAATAATCTTTACATAGCTGAAAGGAATAGTTGACTTTGGAATTTAGCATCCAAAGGATGATGATCTCACTTTATGTGCATACATAGATGTTGATTGGGTTGGTGATGTGGATGACAAAAAAAGTACTAGTGGTGGTGATTTCTTCCTAGGGAAGAAGCTGGTGTCCTGGTTCAACAAAAATCAGAGTTCCATTTCTCTATCTACTGTTGAAGTAGAATATATTGCTGCTACAAACAATTGTACTCAAGTAATATGGATGAAACAAATGTTGAAAGATATCATGGTGATATATGAAGAGCCTATTGCCATATACTGTGACAACTCAAGTGCAATAAATATATCAAGGAATCTGGTGCTGCACTGTAAGACTAAACATATATCAATCAAGTTTCACTTCCTGAGGGAAAAAGTGAATGAAAAAGAAGTCAGATTGGAGAATGTGCCTACAAAAGAACATATTGCAGATATATTTACTAAGCCATTGCCAAAGGATACTTTTGAGTATCTCAAAGGAATGCTAGGGGTAATTACCCCTCCTAATAAGAACTAAATGATGCATTTACTTGCATCAATCCATGAGCCCCATTGCTATATTATGATCCAGATTGATGTTTTTGTGGCTTCTACTCAGGGGGAGTAGTCAGATGTGCAGATATGTGGTTCATAGAATTTGTATGGAAAGGTCATGGTTACCTTTTCCATTGATGTCAAATGGGGAGAAGAGTAATGTGAAAAATCCATATGGAGAGAAGTTTGGTTGAGAGAAGTGTAGAAGAAGTCAGTCTGTTGGGTTGATGGTATTTTTCACATCATGTGTTGCCATCAATGCCAAAGGGGGAGATTGTTGGGAAATTTTTGGATGTTGTGGATGTGGTGTTGATATGTTGTCATTGATGTCAACAATATTAGCAATTGGTGTATCAATTGTTGTATATCTCGAGGATTTTGAGAAAATCATAAGAAAAAGTGTTCCAAGTTCCCAGTGGAACTGTGCGGGTCATGAAGGTGTTTTGTTCTATATGTTAAAGATTAGCTGATGTGGAATAAAGGGTTTATTATTGTGTATTTCTAGATCATCTACCGAAAGTTTTAGAGGTATGTGTGAAGTTTTGTGTAAATTGTGGTTTGACAGTATTTTTGTTGTCTCTGTTAGTGTTCCTGAATGAAGATTGTATGATTCTGGTTATCTAAGTTTTTGTAGATGCTTCTCTGTTGTTTCTTGGTGTTCTCAGTTTTCTCTAGTTCATTCTCTATCTTTGTGGTATGTCCACTTGATCCAATGAGCTCATGATTGAAGATATTTTCTTGCGCATGTTCGGTTTTTTATGTTCCTAGCTGACATGTTAATGATAGCATGTTGTAGATGTTCGAGGTGAAATTAATTAAAGTATTTTTATTTTGGATATGTTAATTTGGGTCTCCACTATGTTGTGGCCAACCTTGGAGAGTTCACAAATGTTAAAAATTTAGTTGTTAATTTAAGCCAACATTGCAAATATAATTTATTTTTCTTGGTCAACCATGTTGTGATGAAATCTCCTATAGCAAATATATAAGAATAATTGAGTCATCGGTGAAAAGTATTATTTTTGTGCTCCAATGTGTGTATATGCGAATATCATTTTATTGCAGAGAAGAGGGTGAATAATATTGTGTGAAGTGCGAAGAAGTGTTGAGCTTAATTGGAACTGTAATCAGGCTTGAGCAGAAGCTATTCTCTTAGTTCATACCCTCTGGATTTTTAATCATATCCAGTGGATTAGTCCCACTTTCAGGCCTGAAAATTGGTTTCTACATTTTTGGATACCCATTTAGCAGATTCTTGTTACGACAAGTTTTCCCAAAATTGGGACTAAGTCACCCAGCCTGACATAAGTGTCCCGGTCAACATTTTTAGTCAAATTTTTAGGATTCTAGAATCTCCCCACATCAAGTTTCAGATTCCATGTGCACCTCTTCAATTCTTTTATGTTATTTCATCTTTTACTTGCATTTTTAGGCACTTTTGCATATCAGAGTGTGTTTTCCAGCACTTTGCATTTCTTAGGTTTTGCATTATTGAATCATTTTATTTTCATATCAATGCATTAGTACATCATAATTAGACATATTTCATCTCATTTGCATTAACTTTGAGTGTAGACATTTACATTTTGGACCCCATTTCTCTCTCCTTTTAGGTGAAAAATCTAGGAGTTAAAGCAGTGTGGGCAATCCAAAATCATTGTCCATATTTTGGTGAACTTGACTTTTGAACATATTTTCTCCTGATTATAAGTGCATCCTAGGTTTCCTTTGCATTGAATGAGATATTGAATTTAATAAGTTGCATCCTAGGGTTTTCAAAATTGCATTAGTGAAAAGCTAAAATAGCTTGCATTTTTGTATCATTTTTGCATTGAAAATAATAAAACTTCTACATTTTCCTACTATATTTGCATTTGTGTATTTGAGAGACATAAAATTGCATTCAAAAATTCTGAAAAATCTCAAAAAAATCATCACTGGGACTAAATCGCCACACTGGGTGACTTAGTGCTCTAGCTCATTTTACACTAAATTTTCTTGTAATTTCTAGGTATTTTCTGTACTTTTGCTTTCTAGTATTGTATTTCTATTTTAGTGTATATAATTTTAGTTATTTTCATTTTATTAGTCCTATATTTCATTGCATTTGAATCCACCCCACCTCTTGTGGTATTTGTATGAGTGTTTGGTGCCCTATTGATAATACTTTAGTGAGAAGAAGTTCTTGACTCATGGCATCCCACAATAATACACTCATTCTGGACCTTGGGTTGTCTTGAGCTCCTACTCTTGGTATGGATAATGATGCATTAGGCATGGATACTACCACTATTACACCTTTACCCTCACATACAATGCATGTTGACACATAAAATTCCCACATTCTGCAAGATAAAGTAATTAACATTCATAAGGATTTAGCACATTTGCAGCAAAACTTGTGTCTTGAAAACATTTCAACCACTACAATTCCTACTATATAAAACATCCATCAAATGCTTGAAAGTGATGAGGGCTTAGATGTTATGAAACAAATTATTGACATATACCAAAAACATGCCTCTAACACATCTCAACCAACAAACACTATGGTTAGACAAGGAGGATTTCACATTCCTCCTCCTTCAACTGTAGCATCCATACCTACCTATGCCACTCCCCACATTACAACAACCATGCAAAAAGTTAGTCATGTGACTCCTTTTTCTCTTCCAACTAGCATTCCTAGTTCTTTTGTGGCATCAAATGTTCCATCCTCCACCACCTTCACCCCTCTTAGTGTCCCATTCACTTGTCCCAACATTACATAAACTCCATCACCATTCTCTCTTCCACCTCATATCACTTACACTAACCCTCTCATTATACAATCTCCCCACATCAAGTTTCAAATTCAAGGTGCACCTCTTCAATTCCATTCTGTTATTTCATCTTCTAGCATTTTTAGGCATTTTTGCATATCACAGTGTGTTTTCCAGCACTTTGCATTTCTTAGGTTTTGCATTATTAAATCATTTTATTTTCAGATTAGTGGATTATTACATCATAATTATACATATCGTATCTCATCTTCATTAACTTTAAGTGTATACATTTGCATTTTGGACCCCATTTCTCTCTCATTTTAGGTGAAAACCCTAGAAGGAGCTAAAGCAGTGTGGGAAATCTAAAATCAATGTTCAAATTTTTCTTTCCTTGGTTCTTAGTGTAGCCTTACTACTTTATATGATGCATTTTTCACTTTGTGGATGACATTGGGTGTGATGTCCTTCATAAGTGTGATCTATCTTACCATAATACATTCCTCTTGGTGGCATGATGTGACGCATTGCATCCCCTAAGTTGTGAATATTATATTATTTGATTGGTCCCCTCTTGGAGAAATTAGACACAATGTTTCATAAGTTATAGACCTCGCACGAACTTAACAAGACTCATTTGAACATTTTATTTGCATGTTACAATTTGCATTTGCATGGCCACCTTACATAACACAACTTGCATGCCTATGGCATCTTTACATTTGTTCATGAGTTCTAAGCATACAAAAATTTGTTTGTCTCATGAAGCACGAAAGGACATTATCTTTGTGGAGCCTTATCAAAGTTATCAGGATGTATAACTTTGATATTGTTGAGCGAGAAGCCCATTCCATGGCACAACTTTCCCAATAACCACCTTTTGGTATTTCTCACCCCTCAGACAACTAGAAGTTTTGTGGCCCTAGAGTGAGTATGTTGTGGATTTATCACCCCACGAACAACCAACAGTTTCATGGCCCTAGAGTGAGTATACTTGGGATTTCTAACTCAGTGGACAGCCATGAGTTATGTCACCCCAAAGTGAGTATACATTTCTTTTTCAAAACAAATGACCTAGATCTGATCCACAATAGGATGGAAATACGATCAAAGCTTTATTTCACCCCTTTTCATCATCATGTGTGTTCCTTTGCGCTTATGTCTGGTTTTCCATTGGATCATAATCTTGGGGGCTTGATCATCATTCTTTATTATTCTTATCTCATCTTATCAATGTGTGTTCCTTAGGATCCCTCTAGATGTGCATGTTGGGCTAATTTAGCAAGAGTTTGAAGCAAGTTCATCCGCTCAATAAAGTGGGGGCTTAATGTATCACCAAAAAATGCATAGTTGACATTTTAACACTCACTTGAGTCTCTCCTATGGACTTTGGCTTTATTTAAATTCCTAAATTTAATGTTGTAATGTTTCCAACACATTAACATTAGGTCTTGGACCCTTTTGAATCATTAAGACTTCTCGGTTGTCTTGTAAAAGTGTTGTGAAGTGCTGTAACCCATTTTTGCACTTTTCTAGGACCCTTTCATTATAATTCAACTAAATAAATCCTTTTTATCACTCACCCAGTTTTATTTCAAAGGGTTGTAAAGTGTTATAACCCACTTTCATGCTTTTCTAGACTTGTCATCACTAATTTGACCCTTTCTCATGTTTAAATGACCCCTTAATACATTTTATAGCCCCCTTTAAGTGTGTTTTTGAGGATATTCCTGTTGGAAAGCATTTAATGCCCCGTAATTTTTGACACCCACTTAATTTTATTAAGTGGGACCAAGTCACCAATAGGGGTGACTTAGTCCTTTTTGGCACAAAACTCAAAATTATTTCAATTTTCTTGTAGTATTTTTTCCTGTAACCCCTGAGGTCGGCCTATGATGTGTTATTTTTGGGAAATTTAGTAAGAACAAGTATAAATAAGGGTTTTTCCCCTCATTTTTCATCTGCCAATCTCCTACAATCTTCCACTCATTAAGCATTCAAGCAATCTAAGCACAATCAAGTCATCCATTGGAGCACTTCATTGCATATCTTCATATTTAGACATCAAGGTTTTGGTAAGTTGATGACATTGCATACTGTTTATTTATTATTCTCTTTCCATTTCATTTCATTATCAAGGGTTTGATTACCAAAGAGGGATTTAACAAAGGAAAATCCCTATACTCTAACCCTTAACCATTTTTCCCTCTTTGCATGTGTGTTTATAGACTTTGTAGGCAGATTTATCAAAGAAATAGGTGTTGAAAATTGGTTAATAAGTCATCAAAGTCATTCAAGTAATTCAAGTCAACATAACCCTAATTCAAAGGTTGCAAACACTTTTTATCCTGTTTTCTGCATAATCAAGTGCGAACACCTGTCAGAAAAGAAAGTGGAGACTTGAAACTACAAGATTCTATCCCAAGATTCTTGAAATTTGTAGGTGGACTAAGTCTCCACTACTGGTGAATTAGTCCTGCTTCTGGGCCTAAAAACTGGTTTATGTATTTGGGGATACCCATTTGGTAGATTCATGTTCTGGACTGAAACTAGGACTAAGCCACCCAGCCTAGCGTAAGTGTCCCAGTTAACATTTTTAGTCAAATTTTCAGGTTTCTAGAGTCTCCTCTCATCAAGTTTTAGATTCCAGGTGCACCTTTTCAATTCTATTTTGTTATTTCATCTTTCACTTGCATTTTTAGGCATTTTTGCATATCATAGTGTGTTTTCTAGCACTTTGCATTTCTTAGGTTTTACATTATTAAATCATTTTATTTTCAAATCAGTGCATTACTACATCATAATTAGACATATTGCATCTCATTTGAATTAACTTTGAGTGTAGAAATTTGCATTTTGGACCCCATTTCATTCTCATTTTAGGTGAAAAACCCTAGAAGGAGCTAAAGCAATGTGGGCAATCCAAAATCATTGTCCATAGTTAGTAAGAAGTAAGGGTTAGAAAATAATGTTGAAATACTATAATGTGGTATTTTAGAGCTTCATATAATGTCATGTGTAAAAATTACTATCAAATTATGTGGGTATTGACTCCATTCCATGGATAAAGCACATGACTAAGATAGGTAATTATGTTGCATTGTGTTGATTAACTCAACCACTACCCATTCATTCAATCAAATTTTATAAAAATAGGTTACAAAGCTATGTGGTTTTACCATTCTCATGTGCCAGAATTGAACTATGCTTGAGAAGCATCCAACTTCTCTGGACATGTTTTATTAGTTGAGCCCCTATATGAGAATCATTTTTGTATATCATGATGTTATTGACATAAATGACACAAGAATATTATTATAAGATTATAGGACTACCCTCCTGGGTTTCACAGAGCCTGAAGTGAAGAAGTAAGGACCTCAAGATCTTTACTTGTGTGTTGGCCAATCCTTACCTTTGCTAATTATTGAATTTTGGAAAATTCATAGGTCGGCGGTAAGATTAATTTTGGTTCATAAAAAATAACCAATAATGTGGTCAAAATCGGTAATAAAATTTTAGAAGTATAACTCATGTATTAAATTCAAATCTAAGTATGAAATCATCTAAGCAAGAGTAATTATATAGATTATTTTTTCTTTTTATTAATTGAAGGAGATAAAAGTTATAGGAATGAAATACTTTTTACATAACCTTAGTTATTAAATTTTTCTATCAATGAGATACAAAAATATTTTTTTCATCAAGCAGTAAAGCTTATAGGTAGTTACAAGAATTTCTAAAATTAGTATATGATTGAGTTACTTGAGGGAATTAGAATTATCTAATTTTTTAATAATATTTATCAATATAATTATCAAGGTGAGGAATGGGTCATAAACTTTATCAATTATTTACTGGAAGTTGGAAATGTATAATTTAGTTTTTGCTGCAAGGTATGAATTTAGTTCCTTTTGTTCATTAGAATTTAATGATTTGTCATAGAAGGTGTTTAGTTGTTAGCAAGCTTTTTAGTTCCTACTGGCTAGATGGGTATTTGGGTTTTGAATTTCTAAATACAATTTTAATTTTGTTTGATGTTGAGCACACTAAAATTTGAGTAGTTGCTTTTGAGTATGTGGTGGGTTGTAGGAAGGTATCTAATAGATATTTCTCTTCTTTTTCCCATGATGGTTCATGTGGGAAATCAGTTTGTTTTAAATTTCAAGCTAAATTTATATTCCAATGTGATAAACATTATCCTAAATGGTGTAGATGATCTAAACTCATAAGTTTTCCATCTTTAAAATTAATATAAATGTAGTTTATAAAAATGTATCCTTTTACATTTTCACACTTGTTTGGGCCCTCCCTTTGAAAATTAGGTTTATTTATGCCTTAATTGATCCTATTTTGTATCCACAAGCCTAATTAAATGCATTTTTCTAAGGATAATCCTGACATTTAACAAAAGACAAACCATAATCTAATGTTTTTGGTTGTGTTCGAGATCTAGGTATCTGGGACTCATACACCCCTTTGGGCATATGGGTCCCACCTAGGTCTCGAGGCTTTGTTTTAGATGTTGTGTTGAACTTAGTGTTGAACAAGAAAAATGAGAGGGGGGTGAATTAGTTGTAACAAAATTTAACCTTTAAAACATTTCA
Organism: Sequoia sempervirens; assembly: GCA_007258455.2. Taxonomy (NCBI): domain Eukaryota; kingdom Viridiplantae; phylum Streptophyta; class Pinopsida; order Cupressales; family Cupressaceae; genus Sequoia; species Sequoia sempervirens. Next base: position 25,175 of record VDFB02199925.1, read on the forward strand.
CCAGAAATTAAATCAATCACAAATCTTTAATTCTACTAAACTGATTAATCATTAAGTGCAAAGGTAGAAACTAAAAAATATCACACATACACAACACCATATTTACATGGAAAACCCAATAAGGGTAAGTGCACCAAGATGGTTCCCAAAAAAGGGGCTTCAGTGGCCACTTTTTTTCTGAAATCAAGAAATACTGACCTTCGACGTGAAATTGAGGATAGCTACACTCAAAATTTTTAGATGGAACAAAAACAAGGACCGTAGTGCTCCGAGTCTATTTTCTAAACTACTAATTTATTTTGAAAATGGTTGAGATTAAGGGGTTCAAAAGAGGGACACACACAAATTGTTGTTGTTTTTGTCAAAAAAACATAACATAGCAACTCTTGTGTGACCCGAGCACGGTGGACTTTTTTGTAGTATTTTTAAAATCACTCTGGTCAGAAGTTAGATAACAGTATGTAGTAAGGACTGGATATTTTTTGATAATTTTTTAATGAATATTTTATTTTTATTAATTTTCTAGTGGGCACTTCTAAAAGCAAGAATTTTGGCCGTGCTCCCCTAAATTTTTAAACTAATAGATTTTTTAATTTTTTTTAAATTGTAGAATGGAGTCTAGTTTCTAAAATGTAATTTATTTCAAATTTCAATTAGCAAGTTAATTTATAGTGAAAATACTAAACACTACTTTTGAAGAAAAGCGGATATACAAACAAAAGAAATTATGGATGAAAGGCTTAACATTGTTAGAAAGTGAAAAAAAAAATTACATCGTTGGAAGCTAATAAAGAACCTAACATTACCCATGTGTTCGATTTTTCTTGATATTGAACCAGATGCAATCTTGATGGTGAGCACGAACCCGATTATGTGAAAATTTGTTGAATTTGGAAAAAACACATCTCTGGTCTTTGGGAATGCCCTCCAAGCCTTTGGGTTGGTATTCCAAGGAAAAAAACAAAGCAAATTTGCAAAGAAAACAATAACGCGAACACGTTATTTGTTAGTTTGGCCACAAAAGTGCGACCATTTCGGTGCACTTACCCATAAGGGAAAAACCATGTGAGGATTAGATCACAATATAGAGAATACCAAAAATGATTACAAAGTCTCATTGCTAGAGAAGACTCACTACCAAAATAGGATTCATTGTCTAGATCAGGACTCACTATCCAAATAAGGCATAACCACTTGGAGGGATCACTATGACACAAATACAAAGAAGATAGAAGAGATATGTTATAGAGAGAAGATAATATCAATGCAAGAAATATTTCCACCACAATTCACTTAAACACTTGTAGACATGCTTGAATGATAGAGTACACCTTCAAATCACTACTTTCAGAAACTCATCATTTAGAGTTTGCACTGATCTTCACCAACTCACATTACTTACACACTGATTCCAATCTATCTTACATCTACCTTGGCCTATTTGTTTTCTATTTCCTTTTCACCAATATATACTCATGTATTTACACCATCTACAACTTTGAAACATATCCAAAGTTGGTCATACACCATTTGTATTTAAAAATTCAAATTAGGTTGATGCAAAAAAATTCTAGGGTGGAATTAGAATGAGGGTGACCCAATCACACGCTTAAACACACTTCCATAAGCTTCAAAAGTAGTGTCAAACACAAGCTCATTCAAACCAATGTTAAACACATAAATCAATTAAGCACACACAACCATAGCAGAATCAAATCCTTCCAGATAGAAAAATTATCTTCAACACTATCATATCACCTTAACTCTAGAACCTTCAGTCATAATACTCAAACAAGAAGAAATACGAAGTGACTACATTTCTCTCAGACCTCAACCAGATACCCTGAAAAACACAATTCATAACTTGTGGACATAACTCGCATTGTACAATGATCTAGAAGCCTAAATCCTTGATATAGCAACTTCCAACAACCACGATCAACATATCTAAACCAAACAAACATAGAAGAAAATACCGAAGCAAAATTGAGAGAAACAACTGAACACCTAAAACCTTTCTTCACTACAATTTTCTCAATATCCTTGACATATACAACCAATAACCATTATCCATGACATCAATGACAACAACTATTTGAGAACTAGTTAACCAATTGAAATCAATGGCAACACCATCATCATACTTCCTTCATATTTTCAAAAATCTCCCCCTTTTTCGTTGATGGCAACACATGATTTGAGAAACCATCAAAGACAATGTGCTTCCTCATGATTTTGCATTCTCCCCCTTAGTAGATACTCTTTTCACATCTTTCTCTCCCCCTTTCACATCAATGGAAAAGGCATAGGATGTTTTCCATTGATTTCCCCTTTCAAATCAAGAACAAAATACTCTTTCAATGACAACACATAACACTACCTACTCCCCCTGAGAGGTAGCCACCAAAATAGTAGTCCAAAAGAAAGATAGATCCATAGATCTATCAGACTGATGCATCTCCATATGCATCTGGTTCAAGAAAGGAGGGGAATTAACCTCCAACTTCTCATCAAGATACTAAAAAGTATCTTTAGGAAGAGCTTTCATAAATATGTCTGCTACTTGATCTTTTGTCGGCACATACTCAAGTTTTACTTCATTTTCCACAACCTTCTCTCTCAAAAAGTGATACCTGATAGATATATTGTTTTTCATTGAGTTCATCACTGAATTATTTGAAATGTTAATTGCACTTGTATTATCACAAAATATAGAAATAGGATCATCATACATTACTTTGATATCTTTCAATTCCTATCTCATCCAAAAAACTTGTATACAAGAAGATGCAACAAAAATATACTTGGCTTCTGTAGTAGATAAAGAAACTGAATCTTGCTTTCTACTCAACCAAGCCACCAGTCTACAAATGAGAAATAATGCACCACCACTTGTACTCTTTCTATCATCTACACAATCATCCCAATCCGCATCTATGTAAGAACTTTATATAAAATTAGTATCCCTAGGATACCATAACCAATAAT
>VDFB02199926.1:0-19021 GCA_007258455.2 Sequoia sempervirens
CTAACTATCTAAAGTCATCAATGGCCTGTTGGGGATGGATCCGCTGCCCCCAGGTGGTCTCTCATGATCAACATGCAAAAATAGCTCTATGTGTAGGTTCAGGTGCCTCCTGCACCTCCCTAAACTCTCGAGAAATCCTATCAGGGAGATATCACTCGATCATATGATGCTCACATCCCTGCATGTACCTGGTCTAATGATAGTAGAAACTACTCATCATCATCATGCCACCTATGAAAATGGAGCCAAGGCCTCCATCAGAAGAATGTAATCTCATCGATCACCTACCTCCAGTGCGAGATGCCAGTGATGCCTGTGTAGTGTAGTGTGGTCATGCCTCCATATCGGTAGACCGCTGGATCATTGTGATTTTTTTGCACATTTGCAATAGTCGGCCTTAATACAACTATATGCTTGTAAGCCCAAACATGAAGAAGTGTCACTCTCACTCCAGTGTTGTAGGCCCCATAATATACAACCTCATGCATATCATGATACAGTGAGGCTAGGACAACTGGCCCCCAAGCGTATACAGTCATCTCCTCCATCATACTCAACTAGACAATGCCCCATCTAATGCTGCAGCCTCTGGCTCGTATATCAGGAACGAGGATTCTCAAGATCAGTGTACCAAAAAATAAGGTCAAATTTAGGACAATCCCCTCATAATGGTCGAGGTCGAGCTAGCCACTTTCTGTGTCATACTGATCAATGCTGAACAACTGGAATATTGCATTGCCATTGGCCTCGACATCATAGATAATACACTTGTCGTGTATGGGTATCTGCAAGATCCACGATACGTCCTCCAAGGTCATTGTGTCCTCTCCAATTAGTAGATGGAATGATGAAGTCTCACTTTTCCATCTCTCAACCAATGCAGTCATCATCGCTAGATGGCTCCTAACTATGGGCATCTGCGCCACGTGGCCGAATTTGATCAAACCCAGGAAAAATAGTGCCTCATCACTCAAGTGCCTCGCTCAACGCAATATCCGACCTCTGTGCTCCTTCGAGTGAAGTACTCGAAGGACCTTCTACATCCAAAGCACCCACAATGTCAAATTTAACCAACCTGGCATGTTTTCAAAAATTAAAAATCCTTGAAAAGCAAAGGCAAGTTGGAATTTGCAAAGGAGGCGCTCTGTGTTTTCATAAAAATGATGCTATAAACGAAGGAGACACTACTTTGCAAAGGTGGGTCGACATTTCCCCACGACGCCATCACCTTCTGGGCTTGTGCGAAGCTATCATGGAAAGGCGGGTCGACATTTTTTTCGTGACCCTAGGACATTCCAGCACCGTGTGATGCTATCCTACAAAGGTGGGTCGACATCGACAAAAGTGACATCGATCGTAAATTTGTGACGCCCTAGAGAGAGCCACTTTTGGCTGACCTAATTGGACCCTAAAAAATGCACTTAAAACATGAAAATTGAGAAATGTTTTGAAAGGCGTACTGGGGGTCTTGCGTCCTAAGGCTGTTGGAACTCTCCAATCCACTCCATCCAATGTCTAGGAAGCACACGAGTCGCTATTCCATCAACACCTCAGAGAAAATTTGCAAGGTTTCTAGAAGGTTGAGTGTGCAAATGATTTGAAAATAACCCCTTCATCCCTATTTATGCTAAATTTTTAGGGTTTTTGAGCCCATTAATCCATTTTTTGTCAAACGAAGCCCATTTTCACATCTCGTGGGCTATTTTTTGTACCTGAAATCTTATTGAACCTTTTTTGCGAGCTCGACCCAAAATTGAAATTTTTGCTTGATCTCTCGAGGGGGCAGTGTAGCAGCGTAATTTCTTTTGCTAGGGCAGCAGTGGGGCATCCAAAAAAATAGATTTTTTTTGAATTTTGACATTGGCAGTGTTATTCTTTGAACCAATGCAACATGCACCTCGCTTTAAAGAGGGGAAAAACATAGACACTTAAATAAACCTAATTGATATTATGCATCTGATTCTGATTAATTAACACCATTTCTTCCTAAATCACTTCAAATTGACCAATTAATTAAATAATTAGCATTATTTAGTTAAAATCAACAATTTCTACTATTAATCAAATAATTAAATTTATTAGATTAATTCATCTTTCTTTTGACTAATGTTCATCGGATTTAATTAAATCAAATCCCCCCAACTCCTCTCATTTGATCAAATTAAATCAAATCAAATGTCACAATCCCCTATCCCATTCAAATTAATTAATCCTAAATCACTTTCTAATCATCATTAATAAATCCTTCAGCTTTTAACTCCTCAAGAGTTAAATCAACCCATGGTCAACTAACTAGGTTGCACATGAAAATAATTTATTTTAATTATCTAATTCCTCTATTTATCCTCATAATGGCATATTCCAAGGAATATTCCTCTCAACCACCTCCTCATTCAATTTCCCTCCAAAGGTTTTAAATAACCTCTTACACATTCATTAACTCCTCTTACATCCTCATTTATTCTTCTTACATCCTCTCACATCCTCAACCATATTCATTTAATTCTTCTTACAACCTTTCAAATCCTACACCACATTTATCAACTCCTCTTACATCTCCTTTACTCAACACATTCCTAAAAATGTGAGCCACTCTCATCCAATATAATTGTGACAAGTGTCACATTCTCATTGGCTCCCCTTTTATCCCACATTCACCAATTTCTCTCATTCTTCAACCCTTTATTCCTATAAATAGAGGCTTCCTCTACACAATATGGATCTAGAACTTGAAGCATTCTTACTATAGGCATTTCTACTCATAGCATTTCACCATTTTCACCATTTTAGCTAGTTTTATCATCATTTGGAGTCAACTCATGCACTTGGAATCAACAACACCATTAGAGCTTATCAAAGGGATTGGGAAAGGGCTTCTTTCCACGTCAAAGGAGCACCAATCCCCCTATGGGATGAAGGTTTATCTATTTTAAGTTGATTGTATGTTGTCTTTGGTTTTTATATGCTCTCATTTTCATGAATTCTTCTTGATTTAGCTAATAATTCCATAGGGAATGCTAGATTTGTGTTTCTAACATGATTAACTATTGTTTGATGTTCTTGTGTTAGTTTATTGTAGGTTTGGTGGTCACAATAGGTTATCTCTAGGATGATGGACTATCCATTGAAGAAAATACCTATGTGTAGCTTAAGATACCCTAAAGTCAAATCGACCGTGAGTAGTGTATGTGATAGATGACCCTTAGTAGAACATACTGGATGAAACACTTTGGCCAAAGTAGTGTGATGACCTTTGGCTCCACTGTTAGTTGACCGTGATCCAGTATTACATGCTAGACAAAGATTGTGGGATTACAAGTTCTAGTTATGTAGGACACAACACTATGCTTAGTTGGTTGTCATTATCGGTTACTCTACCAATCTCTTCATCAAAGGGAAGGGCCATCTATCGAATGATAGATGTACAAGGGACTGCATTATGAGTTTGTGGTTGGCAAAAAAGTTCCTTAGTGATGCTTCTCCTACACAGCAGGTGACAAAAGACCAAGATTTGAAAGGAAGGATCCTGTACTGTCTTGCAACTATTTTTTCTAATCTTAGCTAAAAAACACACATGATGCAAGAATATCTTTGACATGATGCTTGAATCTTGATGATGGCTCAAAATGCTTGATAAATTTCTCTTGAATGCTCTTGTGAACTCAATTATACTATTAGGAATGCTCTCACAAAAGTATGAATTGAAAATGAATCAAGGAACCTTGTATTTATACTTATCTATGATTAATATCCCAAAATTACACCACAAAAAGATGACATATGAAATCATTAATTAAAGGAGGCCAAATCTCTCAAGGATTTGAAATTAAATCTTGAAAATACCTTAAGGGGGACTAAGACGCCCTAGGTGGTGTCTTAGTCCCGAGGCACGAAACTCGACCATAGACTCCAAAAAGGGGCCCAATTAAGGTGCCTTTGAAATCAGGGACCCAAGACCTTTGGGGGACAAAGACACCCTAGGTTCCATCTTAGTCCTAACCCAAAAATTAGGGACACACAATCAAAATCATTAAATTATCATTTATCCATTGATGTTTGTTGGGATTAGCCATAAAAAAATATAATTCATTAGGCTTATGGATGCAAAATAGGACCAATTAATACATAAATATGGATAAAAAAAGCAAGGCGGGCCCGAACAAGTGTGAAAATACAAGGGTATGCATTTTTATAACTACATTTAGCCCCACTTTAGTGAGAAGATGAACTTGCTTCAAATTCACACTAAAGTAGCTAACCACACAATCAAGAGGGGTTCAAATGTATGAATACTAGTAAGATGGGATGAAAATAACCAAGAGGGTGGTCAAGCCCCCATGATCAAGATCCTATGACAAACCAACATAGGCACAAAGGAACACACTTGCAGATGATAGATGAAGCCATAACAGATCGCAAATATACACCATCAAAGATAGAAAAAGGAACAAGGAGAAAAAGAAAAATGCAATGGATCAAGCTTCGACTAGCCATCCAATGCACTATGGACTGGGTCTAGGCTATTTTTCTAAAAAGGTTTACAATTGGAACACACTGTCCACTATGCAAACAAAATGCATGCTCACAAGGGCTAGTGAAGTTAGTTGTCCTTTTCATTTCAATGCACCCTTAGATAGAACGTAATATTCGGTGAACCTGCATGAATATACGCCATTAACACATTAGCATCCATCGACCTAGTGGAAGAATGCAAGAGGATCTTTTGCAAGGCTGCCCAAAGCATACCTTGATAAACCAGAGTAGACTGAAGCAAGTCCCACAGTGATATCTTATCCGGAGGAACCTGAGGTTGCTCGACAAGATTGTCATCACTAGGTGCTTTAGTTGTAGGTTTAGGTGCTTGAAGAAGGCTTGGTTGTTTATTCGTTCTATTTTCATAAGCATGGGCTACTGCTCTATAAGAGGGAGCCTTAGGAATATTAGGAGAACCACCATCAAATGGAACACCATCAATAGAAAAAATCCTTTTAGAAGAAGGACTAGCTGGAGTCATGTAAATGATCAGTCTCTTAGGCCTTTGAGGGGAAATAGAGACATAGATTGCATTTACAAAATTGTCACAACTAGTAGAACAATTATTTGAATACATATTCTCAACATCGATCCAAACAGGATCAAATGTGGAATAATTATTTGAAGAAACGTTCTTAACATCGATCCAGGGAGAATCAGATGTGGAAGGAAGTTCATCATTAAAAAATGCAACGTCTCTAGAAGAGAGTGCATTGGAAGGTATAAGAGGTTCATCATTCATGAATGCATCATCTCTAGAAGAGGGTGCATTGAAATGAAGAGTAGATTTATCATTCACAAGTGCATCATCTCTAGGAGAGAGTGCATTGAAATGAAGAGTAGATTTATCATTCACAAGTGCATCATCTCTAGGAGAGAGTGCATTGAAATGAAGAGAAGGTAGAGTAACATTAAGAAAGGTATCAATGATTTCATCTTCTTGCAACAAGATATCCTTCGAAGCCAGAGGACTTTCATGAGAAGGATTAAAGATACCAAGTGACATGGGAAAATCCAAGTCACCATCACATGCATGAAATCGAATATCATTAACATTTTGAACAAAACTAGATACAAAACTAATAAAAGAAAATATTAAATCCATTACTATTTTTTTGGTATTTTCTATGTTTTAGTAATTCGCTTTTGCGGAGGTCTCCAAAGCAAAATTTGAGGTCAGAACTTGCATCGGTCCTTAAAACTTGACTACCAAAGGCACTTGTATTTTAGTGACTAAACAAGTTTTCTAGGAGACCTTTCCAATGGTGAAAATAATTATGAATTCTGAGAACCGAGTCAAAAGTTATGACCCCATCAAGTAGGGGTAAATAAATTCCTAGTTTTTTTGAAGAACATTGTTCTTCACATTGGGTTCACCAAAATGTAATATAGGGGGATTCGCTATTCATGAGTTCTCTTCATTTAGAGAGCCTCACGGTGTGAACTTCCCTAAACTACCTCAATGGAACAACGGCGAGAGTTTCAAAATTCAAAAGAGAAAGTCACGAAGATTCTCTGGACAAGCTAACAAGCTCTCGGCCATAGGACAGAAACACAAGAAATGGATGACGGCGCGGTGCACTGGCGTCTCAGAGGCGCGCCAACGTCTCATACGGGCTAGAGAATGAGCATGTATCAAAAAATGCCTAAATGACTGCTAGCTAACCGATCACTAAAAACTAACAGAATGTAGGAAAATGACAAAATTGAAATAGAGTGAAATAGAACTAATAAAGATAAGAAGAAGAAATGAAAGTAATACTTATAGTCACGCAAGTGATGAAGCCTCCACCAAACGAATGTCTTCAAAACCTGCGTGCATAATATCTGGAGAGAATGTTGGGTCTCTATAGGGGTTTTCCTCAGTCAAACCCCTATTTTGGTGTTCCCACCTCCACGGACAACCAAGAAGATAGAGAGAAAGAGTGTGGTGAATAAAACATGTGGTGAAAGAAAAACTTGCTCAGGAGTAGAACCCACACCACAAAATAAGCGTGTGATAAAAGCAAGCCTTGCTTGAGGAGAACCCGTATCACCAAGTAAGTATGCAAATAGTAGGGGATATGGAATCCCAGGATGCTCACAAGCATAAGGCAAGGAAGATGAAGCTGCAAAGAGTGTTGTAAAGGGAGCTTGAAAGAGATTAAAGCTGCTACAACAAGCTGTATGAAGCTGTGCAAAATGATAGAGATTGGAATGAAGCTAGAAATGGAGGAAGAGTTCAAAAGACCAAAATGGATGGAAAGAATGGATTAAAAAGGTAGAAAAGAAGCTTCCTAGGCGGTTATAGAAAATCCTGAGCCATTTCCATTGACAAGTGGAAAACATGCTTGGAAACGGTCGTTTAAGCATTGACACGTTGCAAGATGCTAGCGCAGCACACAAATGTCCACGCGGTGTGCTAGTGTCCGAACATGTCACACTACAAAGCAACACAAATGAGAAAAACACAAAGTTCAATGAAAAGCTAACATGCGAGGGTGGCTACTGAAAAGGGGTGCTGGAGCATCTTGAGAGGGAAAAAGGTTGATGCAAGGGTTAAAATGAGCCTACTCAAGATGCTAAGGGAGTGGACACTAAAGCAGCTGCAAGAATGTATGTGAAATTGTGAGGGGTGCAATTTTACACTTATATAGAGGGATATCAAATGATCTTGGAGGAATCTCAACAAGATACTTTCTTGATCAAAAGTAGGAGATGTTGCTTTGTTTTGTGACAAAGATATCTCTTGCTTAGTACAAGATGTCATACTTACACAAGACTCTTTAGATTGTGAGATTTTGTTCTCTTATTTAAAGGAAGGTGTAAAATCTAATGACATTACATAACAGTTTCATTGACATTAAGCAAAGATTTCTTTCTTTGTTTCATTTATTTTAAAGGATAATAATCAAGACCACTAGTGTCTATCAATTTAGGATGCACTACTGTTACAGTTGGTTTAGAGGAATCCTTGTTAGATTAGCCAAGATCTGATTGCAAACCTGAAAATTACCTTCCACAGAAGAAGAAAACGAAAAAGCAGAGATTGCATAAAAACATGCAATTTGATATATTCGAAAAAGACAATCAATTACAAGAGATAATTTGCTTTATAAAAGCAAATATGAGAATACCTAATCTTATCTTGAGCAACAAGATAGCTCGAAAGATAAAGATAAGATCCTATAACCTAGGAAATAAATAATGCCTAAGTAAACTTATGCAAGCGTAATTAAATATTAATTACACTAACACCCCCCCATAAGTGCAACTTAGGGAGAAGTAAATTATTATGCAAATATGAGTCCCGGCAACAAGGCCTGATCAGGTACTCATGTACAAATGCAAAGAGAGAGAAACCCCCCTCAGTGAGATGAGCTGGCGAAGAATCCTTGGAAGAACATGTGGAGGTAACTCTTGGAGACTTGATATAGGCAAGCAAGGAAATATTCTTCTGTATACTACTGAAACCGGATGAGAGTCACTGATTGACTCAAGGAATCATGATAAAGCAACGAAGACCGATGCCACGGAACACTCGAAAACTCAAACTAGATCAACTCTGGAATGCATAAGCAACATGTAGATGAATGGACCCATAATGATGACAAATCTGGAAGTTGTGTATCTCGATGCCGATGAAACTGTGACTGAAACTCTTCCATGGGAAGGAGTACCAAAAATATACTTTGGAACAATAACCATAAAAAACATGGCCCTCAAACTAAGATGGATCCAATGTGGATCATTAACCATAGGCTCTCAATCTGAAGTGTGAACCGATGAATCTGATATGTGTCAAGCAAGACAAGAATGTGGCTAAAAAGAGACAATAGGAAACTAGAAAAACTCATGCGAGTTGTCACCAAAATGAAATATGGATGCAATAACCCCCCTTAATGGAACTTTATATCAGTTCGTTTATTACAATACCCAATGATTGCATAAGGAGATAATGCAAAATTACAGAAACATAGGTGAAAATGCAAACCTAGCACACTAAACAAAAATGAATGCATGCATAAAATAAGTTACACATTTTCTGGAAATGACCTCAGATCTGCATAGAGGCTGAAACCAGCTTTCCGACGCCGTGAAAATCGCGAAAAACGGATAAGCGAGTTAAAAGATATGGGTCCCGGAGTGAAAATGATAATATCTGACTTCCGAGACAGAAAAAAACATCAAAAATGCAAAACCAGAAGACCAAACCAGTACCATTACGTAGAGCTCGGAAACAGCTTTCCGACGATATCTTGTTTGCAAAAAAATGACGCTGTATGAGAAAGTTATGATCGTTTCCGTGAAACTGCTCCAAAAAGGTCTGATTCAGCCATGTAGAGCCCTCAGGGGCTAAAAATATTCGGCCCCTGGTCGTATGTAGGACCAGGGGCTGGCGCGCTGGGACTAAGGCCGAAGCCCTCGGTTGCCAATAGGACCATGCCCGGGGCTTAACCCGACGGGGGCTGAGGCGAGGGGTTCGGTCCCCAATATGACCCTGGTCTGCGCAGTGAAGGCCCACGGGGGCGGAAATGGGGAAGCGGCGGACTGGTGGCAGAATGTGGTGGCGGTGGTCCTGCGGTGGTCCTGCGGTGGCCGCCCGGTGGCCGCCGGGCGGCACTGCACATTTGTGCTGGCCGCGCAAACCTTCGGCCAAAAAACTTGATTTTTTAATATTTTTTTTAATTTTTTCTCGAAATCTGTGCCTCGGGAGTCGTGCCTGGGGGCCGTACGGCCCGCGGGGAAAAAAAATTTGCTTCTCCGGACAACTGTGTCCAAATCGGACATGCTTTATATGAAAATGGGGGTTTTTGGGCGCTGCGAATCCAACGGCGAGGTCCGTTTGGGCCCAAAGTGCTCCGAAAATCAGGCGACCCCCATATCTAACAGATAAATCACTGATCTTACAACCCTCGCAGATCTGGCAATCGGTGATGAAAATGAATAAAACGAAAGCCATTTCTAAATTTTTCCAGCGCTCTGAATCCAACGGAAAACCCCGATCTGATCCAAGATGCTGCATAAATGTACTCAAGGATTGAAACCCTCGAGGGACTCCGAACGAGCTCTGCAACGAAATCCTCCAAAAATGCTGAGAAGGGGCTGCGAATCGAGGCTCTGATACCATGTTAGATTAGCCAAGATCTGATTTCAAACCTGAAAATTACCTTCCACAGAAGAAGAAAACGAAAAAGCAGAGATTGCATAAAAACATGCAATTTGATATATTCGAAAAAGACAATCAATTACAAGAGATAATTTGCTTTATAAAAGCAAATATGAGAATACCTAATCTTATCTTGAGCAACAAGATAGCTCGAAAGATAAAGATAAGATCCTATAACCTAGGAAATAAATAATGCCTAAGTAAACTTATGCAAGCGTAATTAAATATTAATTACACTAACAATCCTTTGTAAGAGTGTTGATATTAAGTGAAGGCTTGTTTGATGGTTTGATTTCTATCAAAGGACAATAACCAAGACCATGGGTTGTTTCTTGTGTGCTAGGCTCTATAGGGACATGAATACCTTGTTCTCTAGCACCACATCCTTTTCCACTATAACCAAGTTGTTTCATCATTTCATAACCTTTTCCATAAATATTTTTCATTTCTTTAGGATTTGGTGGTTGTTGATAGTTAGTTTCATCAAAGTTTGTTTTATATTTTGCTTTTTCTTCTAAAGTGGTTGAGGTGGATGCTTTCAAAGGGTCATCCAAATTTTGTGTTGACATTACCACTTTTTCTGTTCCCTTGTTTGAATCTTTGTTTATGATCTTGTATTCTCCCATTAATGTTGGTTCAAAATTCAACGATCCCAAATCATCTAGTGATATCATTGTGAAGCGTTTAGGACATCTATATTTTTGTTGTTCTTGCATGGGTTCTACTTGTGTAGTTGGTGTCAATGTTTTCAAAGGATTCTCTTTACCTTTCTCAATGTTCAAACAATTGTATGGTTTAAGATTGGCTTCGATTGTATAAACTTTGTTGTTGTGGACATATTTCATGATATGATGAAGGGTAGAAGGCACAACATGCATCTCATGAATCCATGGTATGGCTAAAAGAAGATTGTATGAAAGATCATCAGGCATAACATGGATTAGGGTTTGTAATGTAACTTTTTCAACTTTAATAGGTAATGTGATCACTCCAAGCGGTCGTTTTCCCATGTTATAAAATCCACTAATAGATAAAGAGGTGGGTTGGATTTTTGATTTATCAACACCAAGATTATCCAAAAGGTTTACACTACACACATTTAAGGTTGAGCCGTTGTCAACAAGGGTTTGTTTTATCCCTGTGCTATTGTATTGAGCTATGATCATGAAAGCATCATTTTGTTTTTTCACTTCCAAAGGAGGGAGCTCACTTTGGTGGAAAACAATGTCAACATTTATTCCTTGGATCATTGCTACTATGTCATTTGGGTTTGCACTTGAGGGGACCACAACTTTTTGCAAGGCTGTTTGAAGCATAATGTGATAATTAGGTGAATTCTGAATTAAGTCCCATAGGGATATCTTTGTAGGAGTATTCTTAAGTTGTTCAACAAGATCATACTCCTTCCCACTCTACGAAGTTAAACGAGGAGCACTAGGAAAAATGGGATTAGGAAAAGGGAGGGATGTTGAAGTTGTTTGTCTTGGTTGTGGATTGTTTCTAGTGTTATATGTATGAGCAATAGTATTATAACTCAGTTGCTGTGAAAAACTATTCTTAGGTGGTTTGAGGATAACGATGAGTTTGTTTTGAACTTGTGGTTTTTGAGAAGGTGGATAAATGGTAAGTTTAGGTTTAGGAGAGTACTTCAAGGGGTATCTAATGTGCATAACCTCAGAAGACTTATCCTTATTTTCATGATCTCTTAGTCAAGGGGAGTCTAATGTCACTTCATCATCTTCATCTAAGGAAATACTATTGTCAATGTTCTCATTTTCTTGGATCATTATATCTTCCCCAGTAGGAGAGTTTTCAGGACAACTAAAAACCAAATGTTCTTGAAATTCAAGGATTGGTTCTTCCAAAATGAATTCATCACAAGTATGGGAATGATCAATGGTTGAATTGTCTTGTTCATCAATGATGTTTTTGTTTTGTTTCATAATGTTTTACCTAGGGGAAGAGAGACACATAAGAATATCACGACCTTCATCTATTAGATTTTCTAACATCAAATTGTCCTCTTCACAACTAGGAGAGATACTAGGAGAAGAACAAATGTGATTATCATGATTATCCGTAATTTCATTCCTTTTTCCTATAATGTCTTCCAAAATAGGAGAGGGAGCATAGAGAGGATTATCATAGTTCTTAAAGTTTTGATCATCCAACACCAACATATTTTCACTTACACTTTCATCCTCTAAAACATTATCATAAGAGGTGAAGATGTTGGGAGATGAATGTAGACTAATTGAAGCTTCAATGGTCTCTTGTTGTGTTATGTGGTCGTCATGATTACCTATGGTTGTTTCCTCTAACACAAAAATATCTTCTTCCCCAATAGGAGAGATATTAGGAGAAGAAAAAATATGATTGTTAGGATTGTCCAAGGTTGTATTCTCTTTCACTAAGACACTCTCATAGGGGGGGATATGAAATTTTTCTTAGTGTGCCTAGAAAGGTAAGGAACTAACATTGTTTGAAAAAAAATGGAAAGAACTTTTAACCATCTTATGCAATACTTTAATAATGTAAACAATGTATATCCAAATATGCAAAACACTTTTATCCAATGTATGCAAAAATTTAAGAATGCAAACAATGTATATCTAAAAATGAAAAGCACTTTTATCAAACTTATGCAAAGTTTTATGAATGTAAACATTGTATAAGCAAAAGTGAAAAGTACTTTTATCCATATTATACAAAGTTTCAAAAATTTGAGCATTTTCAGATCTAATGATGCTTGTAATTGAAATGATTTCAAAATACACTTGAAATGAAAGAAATTGGAATAACAATAATTTTGCAAATTGTGATAGAAAACTGAAAGAAACAAACAGAAGCATAGAAAAGTATAATTAAACCCTGAAAATTGTAGCTTCAAACTCAATAGGGACTAAGACGCCAACAAGGGCATCTTTGTCTTGTTGATGAAATTTTGAGGTTCTAGGAATTGGAACAGGAAGCAAACAACACAGACAAAGTTTTGAGCCAAAAACCCACAGAGGGACTAAGATTCCAATAAGGGCATTTTAGTCCTAGTAAAGGGTTTTTTTTTTAAAATAGCAAAATATGGATTGCTTATAGTGTTCCCAACTTTCCTACTCAGGAACCTAATATTTAGAAACATAAAAATGTACAAATGAATGCAAGAAAAAGTAACTAATGACAAGCAATTGGATGCAATTTTTTTTTCAATTTTGAATGAAATAACAATGTTCCTAAATGCAATTAGGATGACTGACAATGCACTTTTTCAGTTTTTCAATGAGATAAGGTGATGCAAGAAAGCAAAAATGCAACCTATATGCACTTTCACTAATGCAAATATGAGAAACCCTAGATGCACTTTCACTAATGCAAGATGCAATGCAAGAATGAATGAAACCTAGATCTGGAATTTTAATGAAATCCAAATTAGAAAATGAATGCTCAAAAAAGTTGGGTTCACCAAAATGAACAATAAGGGAATGCGTGCTTTATAACCTAGGTCATAGAACACCACACTTCCCCAATTGTCATTTAAATATGTCCTTGGATCCCAAATTGTATTGACTATCAACTAAAAGGGTGAGTCAATTCTCAATAAGGAAGACCTAGGAGGGGTTCTTTTAGGCTTTGAGGGGTTCACCACCAAGCTAAAGCTTGGAAAAGACACTTTAACATTCAACTTACAAAACCTACTAATGCAAGGTAAATTAAGAGTGAAAATGATGAAATTAAGCAACAACAAGTTAGGATGTATGTACCTAGGAAGTCTAGAAATATGATGAGGATTCTGGAAATGCAAAAATGTTGTCAAAATGTGCTATGGAGGATTAAGACACCTTTACTGTTGACTTAGTCCTACTGTTATTTTTTTAGGGAAATGTGGAATCTTCGGATGTCGAAATAGAATCCAAAAGAATCTCTACAAAATTCCACTTGGAGGACTAAGATGCCCTAGGTGACAACTTAGTCCTGATCTGAATTTTTGGAATCTTCGAAAGTGATCCTAAGGCTCAATGTCTGCACTTCCTTCTTCTCTGATCTTATGTTCTGAAACTTCCGGATTTATCTTGTAGGTGAGTTTCTGTGAAGATGACAACTTTGCAATTCAAATGATCTTCAAGTCTTTAACCTAAATCTGCAAACACAAACATGCAAGAGAGGAATTTTTTTTTGATTGTTAGTGAATGGGAGTTTTCCTTGGTCAAACCCCTTGTTGGTAATTAAACCTTGAGATGAAATAGAATAATGAAGGGAAATGATGAATGAACAACATGTAATGTTACAACTCACCAAACCCTTGTTATGAAATCTATGAACTTGTGTGAAATGGCTAGCTTGAATGTAAATCTTGAAATGCTTGAATGCTTGATATATGTTGACTTGAATTGCTTGCCTGAATCAAAACCCTACATCACAAATGATAGCTCAAAAACACACATGATGCTTGAATCTTGATGATGGCTCCAAATGCTTGATGAATTGCTCTTGAATGCTCTTGCAAACTCAATTATGCTATTAGGAATGATCTCACAAAAGTATTGATTGAAAATGAATCAAGGAACCTTGTATTTATACTTATCTATGCTTAATATCCTGAAATTACACCACAACAAGCTGACATATGAAATCATTAATTATAGGAGGCTAAATCCCGCCAAGATTTGAAATTAAATCATGAAAATACCTTAAGGGGGACTAACACTCCCTAGGTGGCATCTTAGTCTCGAGGCACGAAACTTGGGGCACAAACTCCAAAAAGGGGTCCAATTAAGGTGCCTTTGAAATTGGGGTTCCATGACCTTTGGGGGACAAAGACACCCTAGGTGGCATCTTAGTCCCGACCCAAAAATCAGGGACACACAACTAGAATCATTAAATTATCATTTATCCATTGATGTTTTTCAGGATTAGCCATAAAAAGATATAATTCATTAGGCTTGTGGATGCAAAATAGGACCAATTAAGACATAAATAAGGATAAAAAAGCAAGGCGGGCCCAAACAAGTGTGAAAATACAAGGGTATGCATTTTTCTACACTACATGAAGTTATTGTAATGAAATGGAATCTTTCTCATATATTCTCAATAAAAGAAATAATTTTTTTTATTGGAATGACTTGTTACCTAATTTACTTACTCGTATATTGTAAGTTTAGAAATTTTTACTACGTTGAAGGGTTAGTATGTTACACAAGTCCTCTCTTTCCGACCACTATCTCATCCAATCTCTATACATAAGCTTTAATATTCTCATCTTTAGAAATATGTAGAAGATCAAATTGTGTTTCAAAGTTCTATAATTTTTCCTCTTTGACTCTTTCATCACTATCATGCACTCTTTCCAAAGAATCCCAAACTTCGTTAGCCATTTTCAAATTCTGAACCTTGACTAACTCGAAATGTACCAAACTATTCTTGAAGATGAACTTCACCTTATTGTTCGCTTCATGTTCTTTGATCTCTTCAGGTGTACTCAGACCATTAGCAGGAGGAGTGTAAGGATTTTTGTAAGCTTTCTCCACATCATATCCACAATACCCTAGATATTCTTCCATCAATACTTTCCAGATACCATAATTAGTTCCATCCAATCTTAGATACTCAAAAACCATTTTTCCAACCATCCCAGATCTTCCTCAAGCGATTAAGCTCTTCACCAAGGAACCTTGCTCTAATACTAATTTTTGAATAGGAAAACTGAGAGGGGGAGTGAATTAGTTGTCACATAATTAAACCTTTAATTCAATCACTAAAACTAATACTTAAAATTGCTTAAATGATTAATCATCAAATGCCAATGCAGAAACTCAAATCCAATACATAAACACAATAACACCAGATTTACGTGGAAAATCCAACTAGGGAAAAACCATGGTCAGGATTAACTCACACTATAGAGAATATTAAAACCAATTACAAAAGGCTCATTGCTTGAAATAAGGACTCACTATCCAGAACAAGGACTCACTATCCAATAGGGCTACAACCCAGCGGGCTCACTACCACATAGATACAAAGAAGACAAATAAGACTTGTTATAGAGAGACTACAATCCCAATGCAACAAATAATTCCACCACAGTCACTCGTTCACTTGCATGAATGATAGAGTTCACCTTCTGCTCACTGCATCCGAAAACTCAGCATTAAGCTTCGCATTGATCTCCCACACTTGCAACACGCACTTTTACTGAATAGAATCAATGTCACACCAAACTGCACTTTCTCTTTTCTCTTATCACTCTTCTTCTTCTCTCTTGTATATTTTCCATCACTAAATCATCTGGTATTTATACCATCTTCAACTTTGAAACATATCCAAAGTCAGCCATCCAAATCCAAATTCAAATTAGGTCGGTGCCAAAACATCCTAGGGTGGAATTAGAATGAGGGCGACTCAAACACACTTCATAGGGACCCAAATAGATCCAACATGCTTCATCATTATCGAAAGTAGTATTTCACACAAGGTCGGCCAAACCAATGTAAAACACATAGAACCATTAAGCACAAACTTTCCAAGTGCCAAAATTAACTTCAATACAATCAGGGCAACTTAGCTTTAGAACCACTCATCATAAGACTTCATCAAAGAGAATCTAGACCAACAACATTTCTCGTGGACCTCAACCAGAAAGAAAAAAAACCACACTTCACAATTGGTGAGCACAAATTTCACTATACCACGAACCAATAGTAAAAAATCTGAATATAGCACCTTCTAACAACCATGAACAATGTATCTGAACCATACAACCACAAGAGAATCCAGACCAAAACCTGGAGCAACCACTGAATACTTGCAACATATCTTTATTACAATTTTCTCAATATCCTCGACATATACAACCAACAACAACTAGTGGATAACCAGTTGACCGGTTGACATCAATGATAACACCTTCAATCTTTCCATTCTTGCAATAGATAGATGAGTATGCACTTGGTTAGAGAGACTAGGTTCACTCATGGTTGGAGGTTTAAGCTTGATTTGTGATTCAATCTCAAGATGTAAAAGACCAAACATCTAGATAGTGGTGGAATAATAAGAGGTGTTGGTTGCTGCATGGAGGGGTAAGATGATGCATTGTTCTCAAGGTTGTCAAGGAAATTGCTTATGAATTCATGCATGCTATTATCATATTCACCTAAGATTTCAACTTCATGAGGACATTCATTAGGGGTTGATTAAGCATGATTAGTTTCTACTGGATTAGGATCATTACCAAACACACAACTTAAGACATCAACTAAAGATATTAAGGACTTTCATATATTACCAATACACATGTCCATTATGCAAGAATGAATTGAAATGCAAAGAGATTACAAATTTTTAGATTTGAAGCAAGCTAATTTATTGATTATACTTTGCAAAAAATATGAAATGATTTCATTTTGAAATGTAATTTTGAATTCAAACAATGCACTGAATTTGACAAATTAACCTTAATGCAAATGATTTCAAAAAATAGAAATTCTAGAAACTAAAACAAGAAACTAAATGTAGGAACAAAAAATGCAGAAAGAAGGTTTTTGATGCTCAGAAATGCAGAAAAATTCTTGATGAGGGACTTATTTTCCCATGGGTGAATGGTTCTTGCTTCAGGGTTTTTAAAAATTAATTTATAGATTTTTTATTTTGTCTTTATGTTTTTAGACTCTAGATGCAAACAGGTAATTATAGTTTCAGATTTTTGGAAAATCAGATCTAAATGCAAGTACAAAATGATGCTAAATGACAAGCAAAAAGACCTAATTTGAGATGCAAGTTTGATTCATTTTTTTTGATGTAAATGACTGATCATTCAATGTTATGTAAACAATATGCAAAATTATTGAGATTTTTGAATTTTCCATATTTTAAAGAATGCAAAAAGGAAAACCTAAAACCCTAAATGAGATGTAAACTAATGCAAGTAACAAACCTAAATGAAATGAAAATCAATGCAAATCCTAGATCTAGGGTTGAAATGGACTCCAAAATCATCAAGTTATGATGCTCAAAAGTCAGGTTCACCAAAATGAAAAATAGAAAAATAGAGTTTCATCAAATATGGAATGGTAACACAGGGGGTATGATGAACCCTATATTCCTATTTCATTAGTAAATGAGATACCCACAAAGAATTAACTAACAACCCTAAGGTGAATCAACTCAATGTGGAATCTTGTTGATTTCCTTATTCTTGAGGATGAGGGTACAAGGCTGAACAACACTTTTGGGAGAAAAACTAAAAATAACAAATCAACTCAATTATGCCAATTCAAACTTGCAACAATAATATCAAGCATATGAAAGACAAAAAAAACAAACTTTTTGCAGATCTGAGAAGGGCAGAGTGATGTTTACTCGCCACCAAAAGATAGTTTTGGGAGGTAAACTAGGACTCATTCACCCATGGGTGAATGTGTCTTTTGTCAGGGTTTTTAGAAAACTTTTGAGAGCCTCTAATCAAGATCTGTAGCTTCTGTTTGATCTAGGTTTTGGTGTCAAAAAGTTAGAAATTAGATTTGTAGGTGAGATTCTATGATTTGACAACAACTTTGAAAACTTTTCCAATCTTTCTCTTCAAGATGTTTTCAATACTTCTTCAACCTAAATCTACAACACAAACACAAGAGGGATTGTTTGTTTTTGGTGAATGTGGGTTTGCCTTGGTCAAACCCCGTTTGGTTAATTAAAACTTGAATTGAAATAAATGAAATGTGTAAAGGAATGATGAATGAACAAGCTATGTTGCAATTCACCAAACCATTGAATAAACCTTTGAATGGAGATCTGCAATGTTGATGTTAATCTTGCATGAAATGGATTCAATGGATGTGGATCTTGATTCTTGAATTGATGTTTGAATGGTTGAATTGATCTTGAAACCTACATCACAATGTTAGCTCCAAAAACATGCATGATGCAAGAAGACTTTGACATGATACTTGGATCTTGATTGCTGCAATAAATCACTGATAATTATACTCTTGAATGCCCTTGATCATAAACTTTTCTCTTGTGAAATTTCTCTTAAAAAATTCTTAAAATTCTAGGTGTTGAAATGATAAAATAACCTTATATTTATAGGTATGTATCCTTAATTTCCCGAAATTCAAAAATTACAAGCCGACATTAAAATATGGATTCAAGGAACTTAAAATATTTCCAAAACATATTTTAAATTTAGGTTCAAAGGCCTAGGGAGGACCCATTCGCCTATTGGCGAATGGATCCCAGGTCCCTATTCCTGGAACACACATTGCTCAAGGTAAAGTGTTATGTATTGGCATTAATTATTGTCAGTTCCCCCTTTAGAAAGTGTAATTTATTAGGCTTGTATATGAATAATAG